>JAOTQM010000629.1:130000-137500 GCA_026939265.1 Oreonectes daqikongensis | reverse complement strand
GAAACTACAATATCGAGACGAATAATAATCGAAACTAAAATATTGAGACGAATAATAATCGAAACCAAAATATCGAGACGAATAATAATCGAAACTACAATATCGAGATGAATAATAATCGAAACCAAAATATCGAGACGAATAATAATCGAAACTACAATATCGAGACGAATAATAATCGAAACTAAAATATTGAGACGAATAATAATCGAAACTACAATATCTAGGCGAATAATAATCGAAACTACAATATCTAGGCGAATAATAATCGAAACTACAATATCTAGGCGAATAATAATCGAAACTACAATATCTAGGCGAATAATAATCGAAACTACAATATCTAGGCGAATAATAATCGAAACTACAATATCTAGGCGAATAATAATCGAAACTACAATATCTAGGCGAATAATAATCGAAACTAAAATATTGAGACGAATAATAATCGAAACTACAATATCTAGGCGAATAATAATCGAAACTACAATATCGAGATGAATAATAATCGAAACTACAATATCGAGACGAATAATAATCGAAACTAAAATATTGAGACGAATAATAATCGAAACTACAATATCTAGGCGAATAATAATCGAAACTACAATATCTAGGCGAATAATAATCGAAACTACAATATCTAGGCGAATAATAATCGAAACTACAATATCTAGGCGAATAATAATCGAAACTACAATATCTAGGCGAATAATAATCGAAACTACAATATCTAGGCGAATAATAATCGAAACTACAATATCGAGGTGAATAATAAATCAATATAATTTTTGTCATAATCGTGCAGCCCTAGTGTAAAGCTACTTTATACACACACATCTACTAAAAAAACATAACAGATCACACGTGTGTGTGTGTGTGTGTGTGGGTGTAAAATACACAGAATGATGCTCAGATGTTGTGATGATGTGTTTGTTTTACAGGAGATGTTGTGTTGTGATGTTGTGTTTGTTTTACAGGAGATGTTGTGTTGTGATGTTGTGTTTGTTTTACAGGAGATGTGTTGTATGAACTGCTGCAGCACATTGTGAAACAGAGGAAGCCTCACACATATTTTCCTGTGGGTTCATTTCACTCGCTGGCTGATCCACTGCAGCCACACAGACTTGAAGGTGAGACACTGGTGAAGTGTAAAATCACACAGATGATGGAACATATAAACACTTGATCAGATTGAGTTACCACATCGTCTTCTGTTACCATAAATAATACATGATATTTATTTCCCCGTGTGATGAGAAAAGTCTTGAACAGCGCAGGAGGAAGTGAGCGTGAGGAATGTTGACAGTCAAACCTGTTTTACCAGGAAACTCGACTACATTTAAAGCAAACACATCATAAAGTATGAAGACAAAAACAACAACACGTACAGTAGAGAGAAGTGTTGTTATGATCAAACATGAGAGAGAGAGATGCGGATCCATTATGTTCTGAGAGCCTCTAGTGGTCAAATAGCTCAACATCAAGATCTTTGTATTGTGCTGTATGACTGTATTCATGGCAACAAGGCTCCTCTGATTTATTTCTTCAATGTGATGCGAGATGATGTACATGAAAGTTTTATTGTTAAGCAGTAATCTCTCTCTCTCTCTCTCTCTTTCTCTTTCTCTCTCTCTCTCTCTCTCGGTCATCAGAAACGGTACGTCGATCTGCCCGCGGTACAGACAGCCTGTCGCTGCAGCCCCCCACCATTGAATTACGTCATCGCTCACGCTCGCCCCATCATCACGCGCCTCTGCGCTCATCCATCGAGCACCCTCGACCCGCCTCAGCTGAAGACCCTCATCACGGCTCCTCACAGCTGCCCGACAGCAACCATCATCTACCGGACGACATGTACCCGCTGTCCGTATCACCCGCCGCCCCCAACGGGCACTGCGGCCTTCCCCGTGACGGCCCGCGGTCCATGAGCCCGAGTCAAGAGGAGGCGGTGCCGCCCCGGGTCATCCAGCTCATGCCCAGTGCCATCATGCACCCGCTGCTGCTGAGCCCGGGCAGAGGAGTCACGCCGGGCGACTTCAGACACAGCCGGACACCTCAGGAAAACGGTCGAGAGGTCAAGGGTCAACATCACAACACCGTTCACTACTCCACCCACGCCCTGAACCTCACGGGTCACCAGATCCCTCTGCAGGACGATCGACACTACCGCAACCAGATCATCATGCCCGTGTCTCCGCCCGAGGAGCAGGCCATGCCCATGGGCCGCATCGCAGGTGAGACTCCATCCCATAATACACACACAGAGTTTCAGTGAAAACATGCTCTCATGGTCTTCTGATGATGATGATGATGTAGTGGGTGTGGTCTTCTGATGATGATGATGTAGTGGGTGTGGTCTTCTGATGATGATGATGATGTAGTGGGTGTGGTCTTCTGATGATGATGATGTAGTGGGTGTGGTCTTCTGATGATGATGATGATGTAGTGGGTGTGGTCTTCTGATGATGATGATGTAGTGGGTGTGGTCTTCTGATGATGATGTGGTGGTGGGTGTGGTCTTTTTCTGATGATGTAGTGGGTGTGGTCTTCTGATGATGTAGTGGGTGTGGTCTTCTGATGATGATGTAGTGGGTGTGGTCTGATGATGATGATGATGATGATGTGGTGGGTGTGGTCTTCTTCTGATGATGTAGTGGGTGTGGTCTTCTGATGATGATGTAGTGGGTGTGGTCTTCTGATGATGATGATGATGTAGTGGGTGTGGTCTGATGATGATGATGTAGTGGGTGTGGTCTTCTGATGATGATGATGATGATGATGATGATGTAGTGGGTGTGGTCTGATGATGATGATGTCATATGTTTTCTCATCAGACTGCAGACTGTTGTGGGATTATGTCTATCAGCTTCTGTCTGACAGTCGCTATGAGAATTACATCCGCTGGGAAGATCGTGACACCAAAGTCTTCCGTATTATGGATCCTAACGGTTTGGCCCGTCTGTGGGGGAATCATAAGGTAACGAACACCTCTGATCATTCATCTTCTAAAGAGTCATGAAAAAGTCTATATTTCATGATTTCTTTCTTTTTTTGATCACAGAACAGAACCAACATGACATATGAGAAGATGTCCCGGGCGTTGAGACACTACTATAAACTGAACATCATCAGGAAAGAGCCGGGCCAGAGACTTCTCTTCAGGTGAACATCATTTCCATTCACTCTGATAAACAACATCAGCAGCAGCAGCATCTGAATCCTCATATTGTGTGTGTGACAGGTTCATGAAAACACCGGACGAGATCATGAGCGGACAGACGGATCGTCTGGAACATCTGGAATCAGACACAGATGATCAGATCTATGTGAAGGAGGAATGTTAAGCTGATGACGGAGCTCAAGAACTTCTAAAGCCGATGATGCCTCACTTCACCCTCTGACCTTTGAACTCTCAGTGTCCTCAGAGGGTCACTGCACTGCACTCTCTCACTCACTCTCATCATTCATTTGCTTTTTTTTAGTCATATATTTCAACTTCAGAAGCAAACTTCAAGATGACAATCATTTTAATTACAAGTACTTGTTTTTTCAAATCAAATCTAGAGATTTTTGGTGCATCATTTTTCCTGTTTGGTAAGTACGTTGTACGAAGACGTTGTGATTTATAAACGAGGGTTTTACTGAATGCTGGTGACAATGTGATTCTACAATAAATTTTACTGATATATGACACAGACACGTTCAGTGACTTTTCTCTTAATATACGGAATAAAACTCAATGTCCCGTCATGCATTAACCTTCCCAGATGTTCTGTTTGAAATATTGTGATTACAGCGCCATATTTAATGTCCACACGGTGGCGCCACATGTCCATGTAAACAGACGAGAGCACGAGTTTTTAACTATTTTAAATCCACACATTTGTTTCTCATCAAATGACGTCATCCGACCAAATAATATAATGTAATATAGTACAGTATAATATTGCTCAGACGCCTGCGTAATGATAATTGACGTCAATGCAAACAGTTCTTAACTATATAGTAAACCAATGTAGACGTAGTTAAAGTGTAGTTAGCCGTTTCCGTATATTTTACTACATTTGCTTTGGTAACACCATAGTAAATGTGTGGGTTAGCGTTTAACAGCAAGTTATTACAAATAACTTAAAATAGCCTACTGTAAATATTATTTGGGTTAATGTTCTTGAGGCATTAATGTGTACAATGTACACACTCATGAAACACAGAGTGATGATGTCACGATCGTGTGCGTGCGTGCGCGCGTGTGAGATGTAAGGTTGAGTATTGAGTCAGTGTTGGTGAATGTCAGAGAAGCTCAGCACGTGTTTCTCTCTCTCTTGATTTTTTCTCGTCAAGCTGTATTTTGTGTTTAGTTTAAAGCGAGAGAATATTGAGGAATAAACGCGCTCGCATCACAATCATGTGAAATTCAGCTGAAGCCTGGAGCGAGTGAGCGCGTGGACTCGGATCGGATCGGATGGACTGATGCGCAGCGCTCAGGTGCGGCAGGTACAAACTGATTTCTCTATATGATGTGTCAAGTGTCTCGAGCTCAGGTGAGATTGATGCTGCAGGTGTGTGTGATAAATAATATCATCAGATCACAAGTGAATGACAAAGTTTCTGTTTACGATAAGAAAATTCAAAAATGTACTATAGTATTATTTTATTTATTCATTTTTTTTGGACACGTGTTAAGGTTTTATTTTGAGGTCTGAGGTGACAGAAGCATTTTGTAATATCAGTCATGTAGCCTATAGTATCAGTATTAGTAACAGACTTTTGCTATTTTTTTAAATGACGTATAGACTTTTAAAGCCTCATAATAAGTAAGAGACATTTAAAAAAAAAATCTGTACTTTTAAGTTAATGTCCCTTATACAAAATAAAGAATCTATTGATTATAAATAAACCACAATGCAGGATTCTGCATCGTGCAGTAGCGACACACATGCACGCGCGCGCGGTGTCTTGAGAATCTTTCAATATTAAAAGACTTCAGTTGATGAAATTCATCAGATTATAATACTCAAAGAATACTGTGATATATTTTCAGAAAGTAAATATAATAGGCCTATGTAATATTATTTAACACTGACATGTCTAAACATTTTGAACACAAAACTCCAGTAATGTGTTTATATTTATCTAGTTTAATTTTTCTGTGATATTTTGTATTTGACTGATGTTGAGAATTCATTTTGTGTTTAAGTACAGACAATAATAAGATGTCTTAAGACACTGTGTTAACAGGATCATTGTATAGTCTTTTTGCCAGGCATTCAGTAAAAAAATCATCTATTAAATGATTTTAATGTTTGTAATGAAATAATATTATAATTCACTAAATTGTATTTTATACAAAAAAGTTCCTTTAATTTATTTTTCTTAGACACAAAATGCAATATTAAATAAATAATGAATTTGATATGCAGTCCATCAAAGTTTTACATTATAATAGAGTTCAAATGAATATTAAGTTTTGGCTCTTTGTTCATCAGCAGCGTGTAAAGTTTTTAAAGTACAGTCCAGGCGTGTGCGTGCGTGCGTGCGTGCGTGCGTGCGTGTGCGTGTGCCAAGAGAGAAACGTCTCATCAAACATCTGAAAATAGAAAGTGTTTCCCATGTCTTCATGATTCCTGTCAGGAGTGAGAACACATGCGTGACTGTCACTACTCGCACACGCACACACACACGCACACTAACACACACACACACACACACACACACACTAGTTGTGTCAAAGCAAAGTTTAGAAAGAAAACAGAATTATAGTTTGAGGCTCTGATTGGTTGAATAGTAAAACATCTTTATTTCTGGAGCGTTTAGGCTTGTCAGACAGACTGAACAGAATTATTATTTTATTTCTCTGAAGTGCTTGACTCATCATTCAAGCCTAAACAAAACAAAAACCAGCAGATGAAGTTAATTGTTTCGGAGAGAGAGAGAGAGAGAGAATCTGCAGTCATTGATTGAAACATCAGACAGGAATGAAAGAGAGAAACATAAACCAGAAAAGACAAACCTGTTCTTCACTTTTCACACACACATGCTTTTAACTTTAAATTCAGATGTGATATCTGATGTAAGTCAATGACATTCACACAACAACATTCTGTTTCTTTCAGTTTTCTGTGAGGTTGAGAGAGAGAGAGAGAGAGAGAGAGAGAGAGAGAGAGAGAGAGAGAGAGAGAGAGAGAGAGAGAGTTGAAATTCTCTAAACTTTTCTTCTTCTGTGTGATCACATGTGTAAATGATGTGATGTCCTGAGGCTCTGACTTACACACGAGGAATAAAAAAAATTTATTGACAGACTGACAGAATCCAAATGAGGAAACATGTCAGAGTTCGTCCCTCCGGCAGTGAAATGAAAGACTTTGATGAGGTCATGTGATCAAAATACAGAACGTAAATGTTGTGCGAGGATGTAAATGATCCAGAGAGATGCCGGTAATGATCATCTATGAAGACGGTTACACGATCACCTCTGACAATTATACCAAACCTCACGTTCAACACACACACACACACACACACACACACACACACACACACACACACACACACACACATCTGTGATCTGTGTTAATGTGTGTGTTGTGTTTGTGTACAGGATGTGGAGGAGATCTCTTGAGAACGCTCACACACACACACTGATGCTGATGCTTTTAATGCACTTCACTCTCTCTGGAGCTCTGGATCATATGGGTGAGATACACACACACACACACACACACACACACACACACACACACACACTTCATCTGTGTTTCTCTGATGATGATGATGATGTGTTTGGTTCAGAGCATCACGTGCGGACGGGCACATGTGAGGTGGTGGCGTTACATCGATGCTGTAATAAGAACAAGATCGAGGAACGTTCACAGACCGTCAAATGTTCCTGTTTCCCGGGTCAAGTAGCTGGAACCACCAGAGCGACGCCTTCATGTGTCGACGGTACCACTGCCGTCTCCATTCAAGAATATATATACACAAAACTAAACAACTTTATATGTCCGGTTACACACACAGATCCATTAAAAGTGTCCTGATGATAAACACACAGTTATTTCTGCTCATAGCTTCAGAACTCATCTGCACTTCCTGTGAATGAAACAACATAATTATACTCAATAATAACTAAATCATGATCATGAAAACTCTTCTTGAAATGTGTGTTTATTTGTTTGCACACAAAAGTGTAGCGTTCATTAACAAGAGTAACGTGGGTATTGAAATCAAATAAAGGCCTATTATTTAAATAGTATTATTATTTGTGTCATGTCTACTATATTATTTAAAAATATATTTTTATCATTAAAAATGTATGTAAAACAAAATAAAAATAATGTTACAAGAAATGCTAAAATGATTTGGTGGAAAAACGAAAAACTAAACTTGCAATGAAATGATTTAAACTTAAATAGAAATATTACAAATCTAACATTACAATGAAAAAATATAGAAATAAATGATAATAAGATATAATAGCTGTATGTTGTGTGTGTTCAG
>JAOTQM010000629.1:0-125000 GCA_026939265.1 Oreonectes daqikongensis | reverse complement strand
TGTGTGTGCGTGCGTGCGTGCGTGCGTGCGTGTGACATGATGTTTTGATCATTTTACTCTGGCGGTTTCTCTGAGAGGTTTAGTGAAGGTCTATCAGTGTCTCTCATCTGTGTCTCTCACACATTCATCTTGTGTTTGAGTGTTAGTGAGCAACATGAGATCACACACACACACACACACACACACACACACACACACACACACACACACACACACAAAACGACAGCTTAATACCAACATAACATTTACTGTCTGAACAATGATTTTAGAAAAATATTTCTCATATTGTAAGAATAAGGGCTTATAATCTTAAAATTAGAATTTGTATTAAAAACAAAACATATTGCTGGAGCATCAATTCTTTTTTCTGATGTTTGATTGCATAAAATGCCACAAAATCCATCACAACCCCTAGTTTGAGAACCACTGTGTTAAAGTATTAAACTTGTTTTGATTTGATGATTTTGGCCTTTTAGACATGAGAGAAATGAAACTCATAGTTTGTTGTGAATGTTATCAATAGTGTCTGGGTCATAGAGAGCTCTATGAATATCATTACACACATCTCAATCTGTCAAGTTTGCCAGTAATATTCTGCTTTATGGATTTTTAGTGTCAGCAATATTAAAAAGTGCAAAGCAGTTGTGATTTATATGATGAAGGTGTGAGACACACGTTACACGAGCGCTCAATGTTTTCTCCATTAATCTCTCATCAGAATTCACCTTGACTGAGACTTTCATCATCAGCACGTCCTCCAGAAGAAGGACAACATCTCCCTCACTTTCATCCCCTCACCTCAACACATTTTCTATCCTTGCGTTTGCTTTTATTTATTCTTTTTATATGTCTGGAATAAAATGTGATGACAGACAGACAAAGAGATCCTAGAGTCTCAAAATCATTATTCAAATGTTCTTATTTTCACATCATGTGTAAAGTACAGAATGTCTCAGACATCAGAAAAAACAAGATGCATGTTCAACACTCAATGCATCAAATACATCAGAAATCTCCAGTATGTGTTTATTTCTCTCCTGCTGATGTGTCTCTCAGTCAATCTGTTTTTCTGCATCTAAACATCGAGTCTGAGATCAGACCGTGGAGATTTGGCAACACGTGGTGATGTATCAGGTTTTTTAATACAATAAATAATACAAAAAATGTACATAATTTGTACAAACATATACAACTCACAACAATTGAAATTACAGAGAAAAAAAGAGCAAAGAATAACAATTTAATACAAAGATTAAAATTACATATGCTTCATAAGGTTTTTGATATTACTTAAAGTATTTTCATAATGTTTAATTTCTTTTAGAAAATGTAAAAAAAAATTTGCCGTAGCTATAGCCCATTTTTTCACATGAATATGA
Source organism: Oreonectes daqikongensis (assembly GCA_026939265.1). NCBI lineage: Eukaryota > Metazoa > Chordata > Actinopteri > Cypriniformes > Nemacheilidae > Oreonectes > Oreonectes daqikongensis. The sequence continues at coordinate 123,621 of JAOTQM010000629.1, read as the reverse complement.
GATTTTCCAAGTGAAATAAAAAGCTGTCCCAGAAAAGAGATCATACTTGCAGAATCAATATTGTACAAAAACAAAGAGGACATCATAGAGTTCAATTTGAATTAAAGTTGTAAATAATCTAAAACAAAAATTAGAAATGTCAATCCAAAACATTTTTGCATATACAATCAAAGAAAAGATGATAGATTCCTTAACAAGTTATATTCTGTGTAATATTTTAAAAGATACTTCTGTAACTTTATTATTTATAAAATATTTGTTTGTTGTTGCCTATACTTCTTTCCACTTGACATATGACCAATATATTGCATATGGAATAACATTTTTCTTTAACACACTTCTAATGTATTTGTTACTGCATTTATCCTTAACAATATCAATATCTGTCACTACAAGTAATTTAACAGAATGACGTAACAATGAAATAACTTTACTTAAAATTGCACCTTGATAATGGCTTAATCTTTTGGTTTCACAGGAAATTCAAATTTATTAAGAAATTAAGCAATCCTTCCTTGCTCATTGAGCTATTGACTAACAGTAATTATTCCATTATCATACTATGTCTAAATTAAAAAAAGATTTATTTTTATACGAGACATCTGTATTGTTCCACAAAAAATACCATTGGGGCGAAAAGTTATGTTTATAGACTAAATAAACAATGCCTGCTAATGGAAGTTTGCTAGTTTACATGGAATTTTTTCAATAGAAAAATTACACTTTAAAAGAAAATTGTGACGTCACGCTGCTTATTCACTGACACTGTTGCCAGATCACAGCAGATTCAACATTCACACGACTCAACATATTCCAGAAAGATGGAGCATTCAGCAGGAGATAAAAATCTGTCCTTTTATTCCCTCTAGAACAATCAAATAGCCAGCCATCAAAACTTAAAAGGATCAGTTTTCATCGCGCAAAAATACAAGCCGTGTTAATATGAAAAATGATCGGATTTGTATTTTCTTTTGCGCATGTGCGGTAGCGCCGTGTCACATTGTTCTTCATCAAACGTCACGTGAAGGTAATTGAAGGCTTTATTTTCTGTCATGTTTATGTTTGCATGCCTGCATCAATGCATTTATTGTCTACAATTGTCTAACGATAGTTATGTCTGCTCATGCTTTGCAAACTGAAGCACCAAACTATATTCCAACACGTGTGTTTTTTTTTTTATTTTTTAGATGTTTATATGTAACATGATAAATGCCGGAGGGGAGAGAGAGCAGACAGATGGAGAAAGAGTTTGAGATACTGAAGGGCTCACAGGTGACAGACAGGTAAGAAAAGATTCATAGTGAAAACTTCCTTGTGTTCTTGCGGTTCAGTTTTGAAGCAGAGCGGCGCCTCCTGTCGGTCACTCAGAGGAACAACATTAACACTGAACGTGTCAAAAACACACACGTGTGAATAATTAAAGGAAATGTTTAGATTTCACTGCTATCATTTATTTTCGTAAATCTTCTGAATCATACTGATAATGGTTGAGAGAGGAATTTAATGAGGCTTTTTTAACTGTTGCTGTAATTAAAGTCTGTACAATACGTGCGCGTGCGCGTGCCTCAGGCTCATGAAGTCTCCTGCTAGATGAAGGTTAAATGGAAACATGTGCTGTGGAGAAATAAATGAGGTTAATGTGAGACATGTCACAGCAGTTTTTAGCTCAAGGGAAGTGAGATGGAGAAACTCTCACAGCATCACCTGAACATAATTGAGCTCTTTATAGACCTGATCACATTTATAAAGAGGATCTTCTGTGGTTTGAATGAATTTTCAGTAAATAAACACCTCAAACATATATAAACATCTCAGAAAACACTGAAAACAATCCAAACATAAATATTAAAAATCCTTTAAACTGAAGAATATCACAGAAGATTGAGACTTATCTTGTGTTTATAGGTAGAGATGTGTGTCATACGTCTCTATTGATATTTTTATAGTATTGTAAGGAATTGATTATGTTTACTTTATAAGGCACATTTAGTGACCTTTAACCTCTGTATATTCATAAACCTGATGTTTACTTTAAGTTTATTATTTTAAATGAAGATGTTTTCTTTAATTTGGACAAATGCAGATTTATGTCCATTAGACAGTTAAATACTGTAGACATCATCATATTTGTATATATATGGATTTTGAGGCATGTCTCATCTTTAAAACACAATGTGGTTTAATTTCAAAAGTAAATACACTAAAAATAGACCTACATGAATAAAATAATAACAAAATATCACAATACAGACTGTATTACAGCATTTCATTAAAGTGCCTTTATATGGTTAATTTAAGAACAAAATGAACACAATAAAAAAGGAATGATAACATCAGACATTACTGAATAAATCAGTGTATGTATATCTGATAATGTTACTAATGTTAGTCACATACATGCACACTATCATCATCATTCATACGCATATGTATAATATTACATATAATATCTGTATGATAACAGCTCTGATTCTCAAGAGAATAAAAGCTTTCAGTCTCTTAAACAGTTTAACAAAACAAACAAATACAAGTAAAAAAACACTTGCGTAACATTTATGTATTGACTTGTTAATACCATCAGATGTTGTGTAGAGAATAAAACCGCAGTTCTGTAGGATATAAAAACAAATAAATTCATAAAATAGAATGTGAAGCATATCTATGTTTATATATTCAGTAGTGTCTTGCTGTTAGTTAGTAAATATGTTAAATATAGCATCTATATACACAGTTTATATTAGAATGTTAGATCCCGTCTTTATATTTAAGGCAACATGTTAAAGAGTGCTTATCATGTCACTCTTTTATAAATATAAAGCCAAAAAACACCTGTATGTTTACAGTAGATTTCTACTGGAATAGCCGACAGAAAAACAACCCGGAATATTTCCCCTGAGGACAGTAGATTGAAGTGATGCTTGTAGATTTGGTTTATCCTCAGAAATCCGATTCATAAGGCCCATGAGAAATTATTGACATTCAGTAACATCAGGAACACACAGAGATCTACTGCTTATCACATCCTATGACATTTGACCTATGATAAGAAGATATCAAGTGCGTGTTTGTTTTGTGGCTGTGACACGTGTTGAGACACATGTAACGCTCGGGTAACGTTCACACAACCGTCTGTCGTTCTAATGGCTTTTGGCAGTGTGTTTGAGGGTTTAAATGTTTGTTTCTCGCTGCACAACACCGTCCTGATCCTCACAGAGATGCTGTGATGCGTCTGCGTTCGTCTGCGTCTGCTCCTGATTCTCTCGCCGCTCGGACGTCTCGTTCTGCTTGCGTTCGCGCTCCAGCAGTCTGTAGTTGATGAAGTTACCGATGAAGAGCCAGACGCTGGCCAATATGACCACGGATCCACAGCACAGATACATGTACTTGTAGTTCTTCGTGATGTCCACTAACTTCCCTGCGGGTGAACATGTGTTAGTATGTCTTTTAGGGCTAAAAAGAGAGAAAAGAAGAATATTTCCTACCTGCCAGAGGTGGACCGATGAGCACCGGGCAGCACTCGACGATAGTGGTGAGACCCACGGCGCTGGAGAACCGCTGAGCACCCACCAGATCCATCAGCGTCTCGAACAGAACCGCACTCACCATACCGAACGCAAAGCCGAAGAAGATGGCATACACCACCATCCCGGTGTACGTCTCCACCAGCGGGCACAGCAGGTGGCACACGCCGTTATAAAACACGGCGAAACTAAAGAAGTACTGAATCCTGGGACGGACCCAGCGGGAGTTAGCCAGCAGTCCCATGGACGGCCGGGCGATCATGTCCACGAACGCCAGGATGGACAAAAGAAAGGCCGCTCGATACTCGTCCACCCCGTTATCTTTGGCGTACGGAGACAGGAAGACGATAGGTGCGAAGAACCCGAGGAACATGATGACGTTCCCCGACAGGTAGATGAGGAACCCTCGGTGCTTGAAGAGCGACAGGTCCAGATATTTGTTGACGGTCTGCCAGGCCGTGCTCTTCTCCGTCTTGGAGGCTACAGGTTTCTCCTCGAGTGCCTTGGTTTGGTTGGGAGGAGCTTTCAGAGGTCTCATGAGGGATCCGGCCACACAGCAGTTGAGCAGAAGACCCCCGAGAATGAGAAAACTGCCCCTCCATCCAAACTCATTGATGAGGTACTGGTTGAGCGGAGCGAGAGTGCTGAGGAACACCGGACTTCCTGCCATGGCAAACCCGTTGGCGATGGGTCGCTTCTTGTAGAAATATTTTCCGATCATCGTTAACGCGGGCTGAAGGTTGAAGGCCAGACCGAAGCCTATGGAACGAGACGTGTTATTCATTGACATTCAGTTCGAAAACATGAATCTGTGTGATGAACCGCACTCACCTCCTATGACTCCGATACAGATATACAGCTGCATGACATTATTACAGAACGAAGCGCTGATCATACCAACAGCACACAGAAAACCACCCAGAATCATGATGGGACGACAGCCGTATGTGTTCACCAGAATACTGCTGATAGGACCTACACAAAACACACACATTATATAGAAATACACAGCTAGGGCTGATGGTTAATTACCTATTTAATAACTGCGATTGTGCCCATTAATTGCCTGTTTTGAGGCTTTGACAATATAACTATAAATGACAATTTAATCAATGAAGAAAATATATACTTCAGAAATGTAATAACTATTATTATTTACTAAAACTAAACTTGAGGGTCTTGCTGTGTAGATGCAGCAAGTCTGGAAACAAAATAAAAAAATACAAAGTTAATGTCATTTTAATGTAACAGATCAAGGACAGCGGGTGTAAAATGCAGCAGATGCTGCAGATCAGCCTTGTATTCTAAGGATTCACAATAAATAATTGCGATAAGACGATTATTTAATAATTGTGACAGCCCTATACATAGATGAATATTAAAATATAATAAACACGTGACGGTTGCGTCGCTCAGTCGTGTAAGATTAAAACACATGTTTAATGTTAAACAGGACTCGATGTGTCCAGTAATGAATTGAATTTTTGTGCACCTGCTCGCTGAATATTACATGAAGTTTGTACCTCCAGCGTACATGACGGCCAACATGATGGACGAGATCCATGCCACCTGACTGTACGACGCACCGAAGATTCTCTGGATGTCTTTGAAGAACACGGTCGTAGCCTTTGGGAAAGCGTAGGAGAATCCAATGGAAATGAAGGCCCCGCCCACCACGGCCCAACCCCACCCACCGTCTGGAGGAGGAATGGCTGGTGGTCCGATAGGGGGAGACATGTCGATCCCTGAATATCACCGACACACACAAAACAACATTTATAAACGTACAGTCATGTAGAAGAACCCAAGAACGTGTGACTGACGCACAAAACCACACCTTTTGTTTACCCTGCTGTTTCAGTTAATGGAATTATGGGCGGGGCTACAGGTGTTTACAGACCAAACACACCTCCTGTGATTCTTATCATATGATATTACACTTCTCAAGCCAAACGCTGCACACACGCTCAAAACACACACACACAAAACATTTTGTGTGCTTTAAATCCACACAACCTCTCGTTGTGAAGTGATTGACGTGATATTTCACAAGCGTTATGAACTTGTGAAAGCGTGACGTGTCACACACATTCTTCAATGTTGTGTCATTGTCGTGCATCAGTCAAACACACACACGACACACATTCCTCACTCACATGAACCAATCACACATCCTGTGTAAACGGCTCAACCAATCACAAGCTGAGATTTCACCTGCTGACGTCTACACTTATCAACATGAGCATCAGATGATACTGTTACCTTAAACTGTGCGTGCGTCTGTCTATATTATTTCTGCTATACTTCATGATGACAGAATGAGTTTAAACACTGTGTGTGTGTGTCTTTAAGACTGAATTATGTGTCTGATGAATATTTAATGAGATGACGTTCTGGATCTTTAGAGCATGAATCATAATTTGTGACTCTCGGCAGTGAACAGAAAGCATTAATATATCCATAAAACACTTAAGAGTTTAATAATACTGTATTATAAATCATAAAGTGTTTGCATTGCTTCTGTCAGGTGTGATCATGCGGGAACTCAAGAGAGACACACCTATTGATACTTCCTGTTTCAACAGGAAGTACAGTTATCCAGAATCTGAAGCCAGTTAAAAAGCACATCAATGGGACAAGATTTCATGAGGTTTCAAAGGAACATGAAGATGTTTGATGTTCAGATGACCGTACATTCATGAATCCTCCATCATTCAGGTGAAAGGTGAGTGTGTCTTTACAGAAGAAAGCGAGAGTGAATTGAAGGAAAGCGCTGTTGACTCTTTCTGAGGACACTTTGAAGGTCTCTGTGTGTTTTAAGAACTGAAGTACAACAACAAAGTCTAAAGTTTCCCACAGCGAGAGCAAAACTCCAGGAACAATAGACTCGATTGAGTTGTGCAGCGAGAGAGTCGGACCCTGCGGGGGTCTTTACTATAGACAATCATACGGACGTCCGCTACATCTCACATAAATCAGGAGATGAGATATCACGAAATAAAAGGAAAAGTTCAAAGAAAACTGAAACAATCCTGTTTATAATTGTACACAATCTGATCTGAGACATTCAGAGATTCTTCATGAAAACAAAACTGCAGCGCGTGTGTGTGCACAGAATATTCTTAAATGTTTTTCACACTGTAAGAAAAATAGAAAACGTCATCTTAACACAAATCATCTCTGTAATTATATAAAGACAGGAACACATGATGCAATGGTGTGTGACACATAATAAACACACACGTCACACTGAATGTCATTCATTTAGACACAGAGATCACGTGACCCTCAGTAATAATATAAATCCACAGACTTAAGTGACCCAGATGAGCCAAACCCGCTTAACCCGGATAAATATAGACCATGAGTGTGTCTGTATGATGAGCCCTTACAAGTGAACACATGTAGAGATGCTCTGATGTCAATCTGACATAAAGCATCTAATATCTGTATTATTATTATTATTCACACCTGACAGACAGACAGACAGAAAGCAAAACATTCACATCCCGACTCCGCATCAGTGTGATACCGGGACGGTTCCGAACACACGGAGTCATCAGAATAAATGTCATGATTTAAAATCGCGTTATTTACCTGCTGTCTGTCACTGTCTGTGTGTCTCTCTGACCTTCAGTTGCTGCTGTTGCTGCAGAAAGACGCTCCGCACGCGCGCTTCTAACGCTCGCTCCGCGTACGCCCGCGGTGACGTCACTCGCCGGCCGCGGAGGTTGTGCTCTTGAATATTAATGACGCGACGTAGGATTCGTACGTGATTGGTTTAAAAGAGGGCGATTGTCGGCTACGGTGTGAATATAAATGAGGTAAAGACGTCAGCTCACCGGGAGCGCTCGAGCTCAACTCGTTGTCGGTGTCCATTCACGGAGATGAACCTCATCATGCTTTATGAAGATTTTTGTGTGTAATCGCACTTTTCTGCTAACTATTGTGTCAAAAACATTTGATCATTAAACCAACAAAATGATGCTTATTTAAAACATGAAACATGTGTAGAAGCATGACGTGTGTGTGTGCGTGTGTTGTAGGAATATTACATGTATTTATGCACATCCAGGCTAACAGAGAGAGAGCGAGAGAGATGAGGTTTGTATGATATTAACTCACTACAGAATAATAAATAAATGATGAGGTGAATAACTGAATCTCTTGAGACGCAAACAAACACTGAATGATTCATATTCGTGACCCGGACAATAATTTTTTCGAAATTTCGGGATTTTTGCATCACCTGAAAGCTGAATAAATAATCTTTCTATTGATATATGACAATATTTGGCCGATATACAACTATTTGAAAATCTGGAATCTGAGGGTGTAAAAAATCAAAACATTGACAAAATTGCCTTTAAAGTTGCCTAAATAAAGTCCTTAGCATAGTATATTACTCACAAAAAGAAAGTTTTGATATATTTAGGCCTACAGTAGGAATTTTACAGAGTATTTTTGTGGAACATGATTTTGACTTAATATCCTAATGATTTTTGGCATAAAAGACAAAAATTATAATTTTGACCCATACACGTGCTACTTAAGCCCCTTAAGATCCAGGGTCACATTTATTATTCAATATTCTCCACCTACAGTAAACCCCATTAGAGGCCAGATTTGACAAGAGAGAGAAAATCTAAATCTGATCACATGTAATAAACATGTTTTGTGTTTCAGACATCACTCACAGACTGTCTGATCCTCACTGAAATCTGATTGGCTGCATTTACACAACTTCCACGAATCAGACTTCATGTGTTTTTCTTTTGGTCCGTCTTGAAATGGAGTTTAAGATGCATCAAGATTTTCACTAATCAGAAAGTACACTTACATGTTCTGTATTTCTTTCTTTTGGACAGACGGATTTGTTTTTGGTGTTTATTTTTACAGTATTGTCTCTGTCTCTAGGTGGCGCCATTGAGCTTATTTAACCACTAAACCTGATTTACCTTCAACAGTGAAAATATTTGTGTCTGTCTGGGTCTGAATATATAAAAGTGAATAATGTAACTCCGGCATCAAAACATATTGGTGTAGTTTTATAAGAATGTCTGTGTTGTTCACTTGTTGTGTGCTTTAGTTTAACGCTAAAGAAATGTGTGTTTATACTGGAAGAGTGTGAGGGGACCTTGTAGCTGGTGTGTGTGTGTGTGTGTGTGTGTGTGTGTGTCCCACACACCTCTGAGACAAGGTGGGTGGGATACAAGCGATTGAGCAGCTGTGTTTTACAACACACACACACACACACACACACACACACACACACACACACACACGTATGTTAAAACAGGTTCTCTTGTGTTACTTCAGACTCATCATTAACCTTTTGGCATCTGTAAACTCCTCAGACAGAAGGAGTGTGTGTGTGTGTGTGTGTGTGTGTTGAATGATGAGACTCTGCTCCAGTTAACAACATAATTACATTTCAAACACAGTCAATAGTTTAAGCCTCCAGTCAGATGTCAAATCACTAGTTAGTGTTCTCAATAATGCTCGATTGATTCTGACTGCGGTCATCTGACTGTGAATATGTGACTGAGGACTGAACGAGACTCTATCACACATTATGTTGAGGAAGTCATTAAAGAATAATGTTAAGAGAAACGTTTGAAACAACAGGAATGAGAATATTATTCAAGTCTCTGGAGCTATAGAGCGAGCTGTGAGAAATGCAACATCTCTTAACGTGTGGAGCTAGTGAGATGGTCAGAGTTGTGTTGCCGTGCGTTTGGCAGTGAGGTTGAAACTGAATGATTCAGTGTGTAATGTCATTAATTCTGAGAGTCGTGAGCGTGCGCGCGCGCGTGTGTGTGTGCATTACACTGAGCTCTTTATGAGACTCTCACAGAGTTTGTTTTGTTTTTGGGGTCTGAGGTCTGTGGCCACACATCTCACAGAAACACCTTCCACTTCAGCCGTCTGTCAGCTGAACGTCAAACACAGCGTTCAGACCTGAAACCACACAAGAGCTCATCTCATAAACGTGTGTTTCTCTGCTCACAGTCTAGTTTGGTTGTATTGTGTTGTGAGAGTGTTGTGTGTTGTACAGTGTGATGAGAAATGTTTGAGTTCATATTGAGAACTTCGACTTTTGACTGCAGACTCGACCAGTCTGAGGTCAGTTTGAGACATTGTTGACATCTCTTCTGAAACTCATGACAGAGAAACATTTCTGACGAGACAAACGTTTCCATTTATTCTCCATTTGATCTCACTTATGTCTAGAGGAAATATTTGAGACATTAAAAAGATCTCATCAGTGATTTGTCTTATGGGTTGACACAAACAGAGTTCAGTATCGGGTTTGTTCCGTTTGTTTATGTAGTGATGTTTGATTTAGGAAACACAAGCATTTAAATCTTTCATCAGCCCTCAGATATTCAGAATTCCTCCTCAGACCACACAACACACACACACACACACACACACACACACACACACACACACACACACACACACACACACACACACAGGAGGAATATCATCAGCCGTTCTTCCAGTGTAAACCTTCCATCACCTGTAAAAAAACATCTTGCTCCCTCATACCACCCCTCAGCTCATGTTTGTGCTGGCGGAGAGGAGCCGGCAGAGCAATGCATGCTGGGAAGGCACTTTTTCACTGACTGTTGCTATTCTGAGCATAATGATTGGCACCTGGCCACACCTCGCGCCAGCGGAGCAGAGACGTATAAGAGCTTTGATTCTTCTGACTACATTTTCATTTTCTCATAAGAGCTCAAGTGAGCTGTTGTCAGTGCTACACGACTCAATGTTTATTACAAATATACACTGTTAAAATACTCTAGAAAAAAAGGTTAGTTGGAATTACTTAATTTAATCATGTACATCGGTTCCACGTGATTTTAACATAACTTTTCTTGCAAATGATTAAAAAATGTAATTCAGTCGTGTGGAACCAATGTACATGATTAAATTGAGTAATTCCAAAGGAACCTTTTTTTCAGTGTCAATCTCCATTTACAGTCTATCAATAGAAAGTTGTTCAGTTATGTCAGTCTGATTTGCTTCAGGTCATATTGGGTTTATTTAATATAAATTGATTTATGCTGAATCAAATATTGAACCAGTAACACACTTATCATTCTCACTGATGGACTGACAAAGAGAATCAGATCAGACCAGCGCAGAAAAATAAAGATTCAATTCATCCCCCATCTGCCCCCCAATGAGTTGAGGAAGTCAAACATCACATTGACGTGTGTGCGCGCGCGCGCGTGCGGGGGGATTCACGCCTCATAATGCAGGAACAGATAACAGCACACACACAATAGAGTCATAATCATGCTGTTTACATGTTAATGAAGACAGAAACAGGTCTTATCATTGTGTTTCCATCTTAACTGTTCATTTGTTTTTCATCATCATCACATCATTGCTTCTGTATGCTCATGTTTTCACAAATAAACTTATTAAAATCTTATTAAATACTTATTATTAAATCTATCTATCTATCTATCTATCTATCTATCTATCTATCTATCTATCTATCTATCTATCTATCTATCTATCTATCTATCTATCTATCTATCTATCTATCTATCATGAACTACATTACCCAGAATGCATCTCTCTGTTACCTTTGGCGAGGAGAGCAAGCTTTCACGGGAGCGCGCGCGTCGGAATGTTCTGATTCCAGCGCGCCGCGGTGGAAAAAGTTTCGTGTGGAGATGGAGCGGACGGCGAGGCGCTGATGTTTGCGCGATTATCGACACGAAAAACACGTTACATTAACTGAAACTCGAGCAGAAGTTTTCTCTTTATGGTCGCGTGGGTTTTAACTCTAAAGATTTTTAGTTTTGGACGCTTTTCTTCGGTGTGAAAATGTCGCAGCCCGCTCGCGCTGTGTGGCTCGCGCTGTTTTATTTTCTCTGTTCGGGATTTAAAGTGATTCACGGAGACTCGGGCGCATCGGAACCGGACTCGTGTCCGTCTGCGTGCTCGTGTACGGGATCTTTGGCGGATTGTAGTCGGTTAAAACACGGCAGAAGTGTGGAGAGACTCCCCGCGTGGATCACGCGTCTGTAAGTGATTTACTTTCCTTTGTGTCTGTGGCCGAAAATCACCTCAAAATATCCAACAAACGCAATATCAGTAATATATCAGACTGGTGATAAATCTGCACAAAACACATCTGTTTCTCTTGAATACACGTGCAGGAAGAGTTGTGCTGCAAAACAACCAAAAACAAACACGAGCAGAAGTGTAAACATCATATAGTGCAACAAACAACCTTTGATTTTCTCTTTTTCTGTTTGTGTGTTTATTTAAAGTTCAGAACACAAACAGAAAGTTTTGCGTTAAAATTGATAAACTGTAAAAGAACAAATAAAACACGAATCAGTATGTGTGTTGAGAAACCAGTGTATTTAATAGACATTACAACAGAAAAGCCCAATATCACAATACTACACTCTCTATATTATATATAATATCAAATTTAGTGTATTATGATCATGAGAAATGTGTGTGTTTTAAAAGTTTAAGCAGATAAATTTGTGTTTTGTTTTTTGTCTCTGTATGTTTTCACTCACAGTTGTGTGTTTTCACTTTATTTGCATTTTATTACAGTCTGTGCAGGACTTTATTCACTGTTGTGCACATTAGTTTGTGTTTTACAGGAATAAAATGAGCTCTTTTTGTGCTGTTGTGTTTTTGTTGATGACTTTTATTCACAGTTACAGGACATTTAAGTTGTATATTATTTATATTTGAGTTCTGGTGGGATTGAACCCATGACATGTGTGCCGCAGACACAATACTCTAGAAACTGAACTACATGTCCATGTTTGTAGTGTGTGTGTGGAGCCCTCAGTAGGGTGCAGGAGTTTTCTGGCATGTTCATTTATGAGCAGCACATGTTAATGCAGTAAACTGGCAGAGCTTTTGTTTTCTTCGGGCCCATTATTTCTGCTGAGTTAGCAGCTAAACTCCACCAGAGATGGAAGCCATTAAAGAGAGAGAGAGGGAGAAAGGGGGGTGCTCCGAGATCTCTCACTGCCAGAATGGAAAAATAGAAGGAAAAATCTTTTCATGATTTACATCTGGAAAGAGCAGCGAGAGTGTTTTTTCTGTCTGCAGAGTCACAGATCCCAGACAAACTCTTGACAGCTTTAACACACGTCTGGTTTATTATCTCTGTTTGGACAGTCCATAGGCGTAATGCTGCCTAAAGATACCTAAAGCTCATAGAAAACGTTTTGCATTTTTAGGTTTTTAAAAGTTATCATTCTGTAGGATTTATAAGCTTTTTTGCCTGTGGGGACCTTAATTTTGGTCCCCATAAGTTGGTGTGCATTCAGGTTTAGGTCCCCATTGGCATATATATACAAGGACACACACACACACACAGTATACTTCATTCATACTGGAAAATAAACTTGAGTTAAATAGACAAACAAATCCATGAATCCATAAATATATTTGAGTCATTCAGTACATCAGATCATCTCTGATAGCATCACTGTTAAGAGTTAAAGGGTTAATTTGGTCAAAAATCTTAATTGTGTCATTATTTATGTGTTTGTAAAGTGCAAGTCTTTCTCAGACATTCAGTAAACTGAAGGTGATGTTATCATCTGTCTTATCATAACAGAAGTAAGTGTTGTGTAAATGACTCTGAACACAGGTTTGTGGTGGTGTTGTTTTTCATGATGATGTTTGTCTTTACAGAGATCTGAGTCACAACAGGTTACGTGTGTTTCCAGAAGCTCTTTCCTCCAGCCTGCCGCACCTCACTGAGATGTAAGAGAACACTTGTGATTATTTCTCTTCATTTGTGTTTTAATGTCACAGTTCAAATCTGCAACCACTTGGATTTATATTCACAGAAAACTGAACCACAATGAGTTTGAGGCGATACCAGATTTGGGTCCAAGCGCTGTGAATCTGAGCAGTCTGATTCTGTGAGTATCAGTCATGTGTCGTGTCATTTCATCATTTATGTTCAGTGTCATTCTACATCATCATGTGTTCTTGTGTTTTCTGTCATGGCATCTATGGGTTTCATTTTGGCGTGTGTTGTTAAATTCTACACGCTCAGCACCGGGCACCTGTTGATAAAACCATCTTTATATGAATAAGAAATATGATAATAAACCATCCAGAGCTGTTAGCTAACGGCTAATTTTGAACTTAACATTTCTTTCCAAACGTTTTAGACAGACCGATAACAGTCAAAATATAAAAAAAAAGCTTTCATTGTTCTAGTCTTAACAGTGTTATTTTTGTGCTTTATGTGACCGTAGAAATGTTGACTCTCTTCTAGATTCTTCTAAACTGTTTTATACCGCGGTATTGAGGATTATTTACCTCACAGAGCGAGTGTGTGTGAGAGAGACTGAGTGATTTAAGTAATCGCATTTAACAGCCTTATTTGCTGATAATTGGTTGAACAAATTTGAACAGAATGACACAATACAGCACTTGTTTGACACACACACACACACACACACACACAGCTGAGTACATGTCTGTCTGGTTATTTTCTGGTTATTTAAAGCATCATCCTGACTTTCCTACACCATCAGCTTGAGTTCTGTATCTTATGTTTCTCTCTCTGTTCCTCCTTCCTCTCGATGTTCCTGGTCTTTAAGGAAAGAGTTGTGATCGGTATTATTGTTATGAAGAAAAGGTCTTTGTATATGAGATTGTGTTTGTGTAGATTGTGTTATGGAAGTCATGTGTGAAATTCCTCACTTGTGTTTTTTTTTATTGCATTCATCGGTTGTTTATTCTCTCCAGACGGATGTGCTGAAACACGTCTGAAGTGTTATCATCATCTCCCCTCAACACTTGTGACTCATTTCCACACAAAAGCACATTTCCCAGCATGCACCTCTGCACAGCCCAACACAATCCTAAATTTTCATACATGTGTAGTTGTGGTTGTGGTGGTTTTAGAGAGAGTAAGAGATACTGGAGTCTGTTGTAGCGTAGACTCGATTGACTGTAGATAATATTTTTATTCTCTAGTTTGTGCGTCAAACAGGATTTATCATGTTTGTCATTGAGCTGTGAAGTGAGATGACTGATCTCTTTCTCTGTTTCTGTGAATACATCTGAACTTTCTCTCTGTTTCTAGAGCAAACAACAAAATCTCAAGAATATTATCTGAACGTCTCGCGTCACTGGTCGCCCTGGAAACGCTGGACCTTAGCAACAACAATATTATGGAAATGAGATCCGGGGCTTTTCCTCCACTTCCTCTCAAAAGCCTGTGAGTTTGTTTTATGTATATCAGATAAAGAGTGAATTGTTCTTTTATTAATTCTGCTGTATGTGTGAAACAGGTTTCTGAACAGTAATCGCATCTCTCTTCTGGAGCACGGCTGTTTCAGTAATGTGTCCGGATCACTGCTGGTGTTACAGCTCAATAAAAACCGTCTGAACTCCATCCCGGCTAAAATCTTCCAGCTCCCTCACCTTCAGCATCTGTAAGTTCACACACACACACACTCACACACACACACACACACACACATCATCATCATCATCACAGTCGTCTGATCCGCACACACACACACACACACACATCATCATCATCACAGTCGTCTGATCCGCTCACACACACACATCATCACAGTCGTCTGATCCGCTCACACACACACACACACACACATCATCATCATCATCACAGTCGTCTGATCCGCACACACACACACACACACATCATCATCATCATCACAGTCGTCTGATCCGCGCACACACACACACACACACACATCATCATCATCACAGTCGTCTGATCCGCTCACACACACACACACACATCATCATCATCATCACAGTCGTCTGATCCGCACACACACACACACATCATCATCATCATCATCATCACAGTCGTCTGATCCGCACACACACACACATCATCATCATCACAGTCGTCTGATCCGCTCACACACACACACACATCATCACAGTCGTCTGATCCACACACACACACACACACACATCATCATCATCATCACAGTCGTCTGATCCACACACACACACACACACACACACATCATCACAGTCGTCTGATCCACACACACACACACACACACACACATCATCATCATCATCATCACAGTCGTCTGATCCGCACACACACACACACACACACACACATCATCATCATCACAGTCGTCTGATCCGCACACACACACACACACATCATCATCATCACAGTCGTCTGATCCGCTCACACACACACATCATCACAGTCGTCTGATCCGCTCACACACACACACACACACATCATCATCATCACAGTCGTCTGATCCGCTCACACACACATCATCATCATCACAGTCGTCTGATCCGCTCACACACACACACACACACACACACACACATCATCACAGTCGTCTGATCCGCTCACACACACACACACATCATCACAGTCGTCTGATCCGCTCACACACACACACACATCATCATCATCATCACAGTCGTCTGATCCGCACACACACACACACACACACATCATCATCATCATCACAGTCGTCTGATCCACACACACACACACACACACACACACACACACACACACACACACATCATCACAGTCGTCTGATCCACACACACACACACACACACACACACATCATCACAGTCGTCTGATCCACACACACACACACATCATCACAGTCGTCTGATCCGCTCACACACACACACACACACATCATCATCATCACAGTCGTCTGATCCGCACACACACACACACACACATCATCATCATCACAGTCGTCTGATCCACACACACACACATCATCATCATCACAGTCGTCTGATCCGCACACACACACACACACATCATCATCATCACAGTCGTCTGATCCGCTCACACACACACATCATCACAGTCGTCTGATCCGCTCACACACACACACACATCATCATCATCACAGTCGTCTGATCCGCTCACACACACACACACACACACATCATCATCATCACAGTCGTCTGATCCGCTCACACACACACACACACACACATCATCACAGTCGTCTGATCCGCTCACACACACACACACACACATCATCATCATCATCACAGTCGTCTGATCCGCACACACACACACACACACACACACATCATCATCATCATCACAGTCGTCTGATCCACACACACACACACACACACACACACACACACACATCATCACAGTCGTCTGATCCACACACACACACAGACGAGTGTTTCTAAGCGCTGTCATTGTGATCCACAGAGAGTTGAGCAGGAACCGTGTGAGGCGTGTGGAGGGTTTGACGTTCCAGGGGCTTCACAGTCTCCTCTCGCTGAAGATCCAGAAGAACGCCATCACTCGACTCATGGACGGAGCTTTCTGGGGTCTCAGTAACATGGAAGTTCTGTGAGTAAAACTCAGTGATCAGCACTAGATGGTGAAGGAAACAAGCGTGTTCTTTACGTGTGTGTGTGTGTGTGTGTGTGTGTGTGTGTGTGTGTGTGTGAGCAGGCAGTTGGAGTATAATAACCTGACGGAGATCAATAAGGGTTGGCTCTACGGCCTTCGCACGCTACAACAGTTACATCTCGCACACAACAGCATCAGTCGCATTAAACCCGACTCATGGGAGTTCTGCCAGAAACTCGCCCAGCTGTAAGTGACATCATTTCCTGTCTCTTCATCAATCTGAGTTGCTCTGTTGTGTTGACGGTTGTGTTGTTGTGTGGCAGTGATGTGAGCTGGAATCACTTGAGTCGGTTGGATGAGGGCAGTTTCGTGGGTCTCAGTGTTCTGGAGCAGCTCAGCGCTGGAAACAATCACATCAGTTTCATCGCAGACGGAGCGTTCAGAGGTCTCGCCAGCCTGCAGACGCTGTGAGTGACATCACCGCTTTCAGTGATGATATAAATGATGTTTGCTTGTGTGGGATTCTTTTTTAAACGGAACCAAATGTCGCTCAGCTCAGAGGTCAGCACAGGTCACATGTGTTCGGGTTTATGAGCGCACATGGGCGGAGCTTGTTTCTTAAAGAGACAGCGCACATTCTTGTTTTAATTGTGTGGGAACACGTGCGCACAAACTCGCTGTCTGCTGCTTCACGAGACGTGTTTGTTTTAAACATGTTTTCTGTGCAGAGATCTGAGGAGTAATGAGATCTCATGGACTATAGAGGACATGAACGGGCCGTTCTCCGCTCTGGATAACCTGAGGAACCTGTGAGTGTTTCTGTATGTCATTATACACACGTCAGCGTGACCGTGGATTGAGAGGAAACTGAAGGATTTTTCTCGTTCTTCAGGTTTCTTCAGGGGAATCGGATTCGATCGGTCACCAGAAAATCCTTCACGGGTCTGAACCTGCTGGAGCTGCTGTAAGTTGTTCAGTTTTTCAAATGTGATGATGATGATGATGATGATGATGATGATGATGATGAGATCTAACTCTCTTCTGTCTCCTCATCACAGGGACTTGAGTAATAATGCCATCATGTCTCTTCAAGCTAACGCTTTCTCTCAGATGAGTCGACTGTCAGAGCTGTACGTATGAATCTCTCAAACTCTTCATCACCGTTGTCACAGCACTTTCTCATGATTCTGGTTCCTCTCTCGCTGCGTCAGGCACCTGAACACATCCAGTCTGCTGTGTGACTGCCAGCTGAAGTGGTTTTCTCTGTGGGTGGCCGAACACTCGTTTCTTCCGCTGGTGAACGCCAGCTGCGCCCATCCGCTCATGCTCAAGGGTAAAAGCGTCTTTACTGTCGGTCAGGACGAGTTTGTGTGCGGTGAGTAACAGTTTGAACTCTCTCCGTATCTTCTGATATTCTCATATGCAAGTGTTTGTTTAGATTATATTTCACATGTTTAATTGTGTGTTTGACTGTATGACTGCTGTCAATCATTTCCACCTGTCAGATTTACGTGAATCTCTTCTTGCATCACAGATGATTTACCCAAACCTCAGATCACAGTCCAACCGGAGACTCAATCTGCCATCAAAGGCACAAACGTGACGTTCGTTTGCTCGGCCGCCAGCTCCAGTGACTCGCCCATGACATTCGCCTGGAAGAAAGACAACGAGATTCTGAACGACGCTGAGATTCATAACCAGGCTCACGTGAGATCTCAGGCTGGAGAGGCGAGCGAGGTGACTGAATACACCACCACCCTGCAGCTGCGCTCTGTCGAGTTCTCCGGCGAGGGGAAATATCAGTGTGTCATCTCCAACCACTTTGGATCATCATACTCCAACAAAGCCAAACTGACCGTCAACAGTAAGTGTTCAGACCATCATAATCTGCTCGTGTGTAAATCTGTATAAACTAAAGATGGTCCATGTGTCTCTCAGTGTTGCCGTACTTCACAAAAACGCCGATGGACCTGACGATTCGTGCGGGGGCTACGGCCCGTCTGGAGTGTGCTGCCAGTGGACATCCATCACCTCAGATCGCCTGGCAGAAAGATGGAGGAACCGATTTCCCAGCCGCCCGCGAGCGACGCATGCACGTCATGCCGAAAGATGACGTGTTCTTTATTGTGGATGTGAAGACGGAAGATATCGGCGTGTACAGCTGTACGGCTCAGAACACCGCCGGCTCTGTTTCTGCTAATGCTACGCTAACTGTACTGGGTAAGATAGTCTTATGATAAACAGTTATTTTTAGGAATTACCACAGAGAGATAAAACATTGCGTTCTTCCTGCAGAAACGCCGTCATTCCTCAGACCTCTGATGGATCGTACCGTAGTAAAGGGTGAGACGGCAGTGCTTCAGTGTATCGCCGGCGGCAGTCCTCCTCCTCGACTCAACTGGACTAAAGATGACAGTCCTCTTGTCGTCACGGAACGACACTTCTTCGCTGCCGGAAACCAGCTGCTCATCATCGTGGACGCGGCCGAGGCAGACGCAGGAAGCTACACCTGTGAGATGTCCAACCCGCTGGGCACCGAGCGAGGAAACGTCCGTCTGTCCGTCCTCCCCAACCCTAACTGTGACTCAGGCTCAGCCAGCAGGGGGGCGCTGGGCTCTAGATCAGCCGGGGGTCTGGAGGATGACGGCTGGACCACGGTGGGCATCGTGATCATCGCGGTGGTCTGCTGTGTGGTGGGCACGTCTCTGGTGTGGGTGGTGATCATATATCACACACGCAGACGCAATGAGGACTGCAGCGTCACTAACACGGGTCAGTTTCCATCATCTCGACCGCTCTCTCTTGTTCATTTTCTGTGCATTTCGTCTCACGAAGCGTGTTTGTGTGTAGATGAGACGAATCTGCCAGCGGACATCCCGAGTTATCTGTCGTCGCAGGGGACGCTAGCGGAGCGTCAGGACAGTTATGTTCCATCAGATAACAGCAGTGGGCATCAGTACATGAGCGCTTCTGTCGGAGGATTTTACATCCCACCTAAAGATTTCAACAGTAAGACTTGTGCACACATAAACTGTACAAGTGTTTTAATGATGGGCTGTTAATCATTTATTTTCTCTCGTAGGTCTCTGTCGGTTGGACACGGGGAGTGAAGGAGACATGGAGGCTGTGATTGACCCGCTGCTGTGTCAGTATCAGCCCAACGCATCTCTGATGTCACAAGGAAACCAGTACACAGAACTTCCTGAATCCTACAGCGGTCAGTCACTGTGGGTTTGTGTTGTGTTTGTGTAGTGTTTGTGTGTTAAATGCGATGTGTTTTCTCCCTCAGACCAGCGGCTCGTCTGTAGAGACTCGTACAGCAGTTACAGGACGAGAGATTTCCACACGTGCAGGTCATCCGGTGATTCTGCGGATCATGTGATGCAGCTCTCGAGCGCTGGTGATCAGTTCTGTGTGGACGACTGTGAGCGAGGGAGCTGTTCTGGATCATATATGGGTCAGTAACAGCCACTTTCATTCACAACGTTAAAAACTCATCAGAATGTCAGTTTTGACTCATTGGTGTGGTGTCTGATCTCAGGTACGTTCGGTAAAGTGCCGTGGAGAGCGCAGCAGGACCTCTGCTCATACACAGACTCTGATCGTGAGGAGGAACACACGAGTCGCACGCTCGCAGAAGAGCCCAGCGCTGGTATATATGAGCAGCCCTATGATAACAGGACTATAGAGAGTTATCCTGCTCCGCAGACGGGCTCCTAGCGCCGCACGGATGTGACTTTACAAACCCTCTCTTCAGCCAAAACGCAGAAATCTTCTACCTCACAATCAACTCTACATATGAATGTAACCAGACACACATTTGTACAAAGATATAGAGTATAAAGACATTTTATACAGAAGTTTTATATGTTGTAAATTAAAAGTGTAAATATGATCCGTTTATTTTTCCTACTATTGTTCCGTAATGTGTTGTTTAGACCCGAGTCAAACATGAACATTTCACCAACATCATCAGTTTATCAATGACAGCAGGTCATGGAACTGGTTGACACTGGTTGACAGTAACTGGTTAACACTCCAGACGGGTTAACTGAAGACCGGTTAACACTCCAGACGGGTTAACTGAAGACCGGTTAACACTCCAGACGGGTTAACTGAAGACCGGTTAACACTCCAGATGGGTTAACTGAAGACCGGTTAACACTCCAGACGGGTTAACTGAAGACCGGTTAACACTCCAGACGGGTTAACTGAAGACCGGTTAACACTCCAGACGGGTTAACTGAAGACCGGTTAACACTCCAGACGGGTTAACTGAAGACCGGTTAACACTCCAGACAGGTTAACTGAAGACCGGTTAACACTCCAGACAGGTTTTTAAAGCTCTTGAAAACTAAAGCTGTATGTTAATGAAAGTTCTTTGAACTGCAGCCAGCAGATTTTCCTGGCAGAACACAACAACGAAGAAGTCAAGAGTTTCTGCTGATCCAGCATCAGTTTTGATTTGAGCGTGTCTTCAGGGCACTGACCTCAGATCTGTTCCACACACACACACACACACACACACACAGAGAGCAGCTGGATGTGAGGCGTGTGAATGTTGTGGTGATTGTTTGCAGATGTTGGATGTAATCGATGATCCAGCGGCTCTTTCATCAGCTGAAGATCTCCACCGTTCTTCATCTTGAGGAAGCATTAAAAACAGATTTGGAGTCTCTTTATGACGCCTGTGGTTTCTCATAACTCTTCAGCACAGGTGGGACCACAGAGGCTTCAAATTAAAAGTGCAGTGCATGAGGAATTCTGGGACGTCTGTGTCTAAAAGTGCCTCATCTGAGATTCACACCAGAGAGACGACTGACTGCTAGTGTTTGTCCAGACCACAGCACAAAACAAACTGGAATACTGTGTGCGTGCTGGTAGAAGTTGAGATGTTTTTAGAATCAGGTTTAAGACACAAATAAAAGGTATGTGAGGTTTATTTCCAGTGCAGCAGATGTCAGTATGAACTCTATTTAAACAGCACACAACATCTAAACACATTCACACATTTCTTCCATATGTGCTGCAGAAACGTGATGTGAACAGTATTTGTGGGTTTGTGTATTTCTTATGCAGTATAAATGTGTTGAAACATTTATTCTCACTTAAATTACACTTTTGTAAACTAGAATACATTTGAGTCAAATGCACAGTAAGCGTGTATTAAGCGTCATGTCTGTCTGTGAACGTTTTCATCCGTGTCTCGTAAGATGGCGTTTGACAGGCAGTCGGCCCACCCAGAAGAGACGTTTTCACGGCCTCACAGACGTTCCTCTGTTGGTTTATCGGATCTGAGCCAAATCATATATACTGTCATACACGGCAGATGTGCAAGCCAAGAAGAAACACGACTCGCTCGCTCAACAGAAATAAAAAAGCTCATTTGAGTCTCTCATAACAAAGATCTGCTGATGTTTTCCAGATGTGACTCCATGTGATGATGCCAGAAACACAAATATCAGCATTATTAAGAAATAACTCGGCATCATTTACTCGCCCTCCTGTCAGTCTGACACATATTTGCTTTATTTCCATTAAACACAGAAGAAGATGTTTACTAGAATCTCACTGAAATAAGGACAGAAATCTCATTTTCAGGTGAACTTTCCCTTTAAATCATTAAGTTTAACAGCTTTGAGAAAGTCCAACATACACATGTGACCTGTGTGTGCGTCTCTGTGCGTGCGTGCGTGTGTGGAGAGAGAGTGAGAGAGTAAATGACTGTTATTAGTCTAATGGTTTTCTAATGTCTCTTTCCTGATGCTGTGATTGTTTGCTGCTGTTACACACACACACACACACATTTGCACAACATCTCTCTCCCCACGTGCACACTCATAATTTGCACACATCTGCATTTTCCATCAGAAGTGATTTCTGGTTCTGTTCTCTTGTGTTAATGTTCACCGCTAAATGATTTTAATATATTTCATAAGTTCTGTTTTAATAGAATGTGAATGTGTTTCATGTATATGAATAATAATACTGTATAGTTTGAATGAAGACTGTAGTTTGATCTTTTTTATTAAAGGTGATCATCAGTTTTTGATCTCATTCTTGTTTTACAGTCGTCATAATACACTGATCAGAACTGAGATTCGTTTCAGTGATGTTTGTAAAATATTGTTATACTTTGCTAATATTGTACAACAATGCTAAAGTGAAGTAAGAAAGTCTTGTCAGTGTGTGTTTGCTGGTAATTAGTGCTGTGACCTTTGACCTGGTGTGTGTTAATGAGAATCAGATGATGATGGAGAGTTTGAACTGTGAGCAGATGAATCTTTCACTCCTGGATAATGAACCTCCTGTGGATATCAGATCAGCGCAGGTCTGTGAACACACAACACAAACACACACATCTGATAGATGTAATGACGGTCTGGTTCATCTCTGTGCTCACAGATTAAAGTCTTGACAGATTTGAGTGGTTCATGACACACGAGAGAAACTGTGAACTCTCTTCATCTCATCTCATGTCATCCTTCATCACGATCGCACTCATTTAAAATACAACTTACTCTCTATACTATAGTACTTCCATGTTTATGGCTATAGTACTGTGGTATTATTACTCATCATCTGTTTACTCCTTGATTTTATTATCAGTTTGACTATAAATTGTGTTTACGGCAGTGACACAATAGTGACTTTGTGCTTATACAACAAATAACAATATTACGTGAAAAGTTAACACACGTGGATAAATCATGTGAAGGTCAACAGCGCCACCGTGAGGACAGTGACGTCAGATAATTCATTTTTAATCCGTTTATCCTAAACCTTTGATGTTTGTTCTTAAAATATTTTTGATAGATATTCATATACATGCTTCAGGTACATTTATCCGTCTGATCCCGACATAAACACTTTAATATCAAACGACACAAATTCATCAATAAATTACACGTTTTGAAACTGAAACAATATAAAGCATATTTTTGTTCTCATTTGCTGTCAATTAAAAAGATTTTAGTGCAGCTCAAACAATGAAAAAGGCAAGTGTGTGTGTGTGTGTGTGTGTGTGTGTGTTCTTGACAATGATTGAAATGTCACACACACACACACACACACACACACGAAGAGTTAACGATTCAGATCATTTGTAATTCAGATCATATTAAAGCACCTTTATGAGAATATTGTGATTTACAGGTTTGCATTGTATCGATCTCGGTTCTCAAAGTCCTTGTGAGCAAACTTTGCGTCCTTCTTGTTGTGCGGGATGCGACCGAAGGGGGCGTGGTCATTGAAACAGCTGTCAAACACGTCATCCACCACACGCTCCGCCTCCTCCCTGCTCACCTTCCTCACGGCGAGGATGGAGCGCAGCGCGCGACTGCGGACACATTCCTGCAGAACAAACACCACACACACTCTCTCTCTCAAACGTGTGGGGTTTTTATTATATAAAACTAAATGTTAAATGTTCCATAAGAAACGTCCCGTTTATGAAGTTACCTGATGATGCTTCTTGAGGCCAAAGTTAAATCTGGAGATCTCATTGATGAAGGAACAGTCGCCGCTCAGATTGGCCGCTCGAATCTGCCAGAAATCCATTCAAACACGAAATGTCACTTATTATAAACATGACAAGATCAGGAAATGATGATGATGTTCGGTCACCTCTGAACAAGCCAAATGTCTGAAGTTACTGAACCAGTCCACTCGAGCTCTGCAGTGATCGAAAGCGTGAATCAGTTCATGCGTGACCACTCGATTCATATGAGACTGCTGATGAATGTTGTTCTGACACAAAACAATCTGCAACACACACAAACACACGACAATGATTGACAAACACGTGTGGCGTTTATGTGCGAGTGAGTTTAAGTTCTCACCTGAGAGGTGGCAGCATCAAAGCCTCCACTGACGGTCCCGTCACAATCCTCACAGGAGAAATGTCTGTCTTTATAAACTGTACTGAGAAGACATCACATAGAAATCACACACACACACACACACACACACACAGATGTGTTCACGTGTGATCTTACCAGCCGGAGTTCCTCATCGCCCCCAGCAGAAGTTTAGCGTACGGACCTGAAACACACACAGAGTGAAAGAAAAGCGATCAGTTCTGACATGTTTGTTATGTGATCTGTTCTTCACTATAACGAGACATTACGCATGCGCAGAGCAGGGCTTTATAACCACCGCACGCACGGACGTGATGTTCCCTTACTAGTGTCCAGGGTGAACTGCAGCATGATGTGACACTTGTGTTTAAAGGTGAACAGACTCTCTCCGATCGAGCCCTCCTTGTATTTGCTGCGCGTTCTGCCCGGATATAAACTGTAGCCGTAATCCTCCTCCTCCTTCCGCTCGCTGCCCGCCGTCTTACTCTCATCCGATGTTTGTTTGTTGGTAAATAAATTCTCTTTATTCTGTTCACTTTCAGCCATAGCTATATAGCGCGCGTGCACCTTCAGCTGTCCGCCGTGCGCGCACGCTGCGCTTGGTTTCAAAATGAAAGCGGTCGAGACTTTGATTTCAAAATAAAAGCCCCGTAATACAACGTGTAGGTCTTTTTATAGTCTATGGTAGGTACAGACACGAAAGCAACATTCTTTTTTAAAATACATATATATTTTACAATAATTACTTGATAATAATTTGTGCACGTTTTATGTATACTACAAATATAATTTGAAATATGTGTATTTCCGTGTTTTCATTTTTCATTCCTTCAAAGTATACTAAACATACAATGCTTATAACAATAACATATGACATGCTAACAAATTTGTTAGATCCAATCTTAAACAATAATAAAACAAGACCGAAAAAAATAAACAAAAATAAATATAGAGGGTACATGAATTAATATAATCAACATCAGGCGGCAGTGATGCAGTTTTGGCAGCTTTTCTATTTTCAAGTCCTTTAAGTGTTTCAAAATCAATTTCTATTTCCATTTTAAACTGGACATTGTCTGGTTTCCTTTCAGACCACTTGTATTTGTGGCTGTTAAAATTAGCAAATAAAATAATAAGATTAAAAACCAATATATTACTTCTGGCAATTTTACTATCCTCATAGAAAAATATGACATCCTTCTTCTGTAAGTTAAGTTTTTATAAAAACATTCAATGTGTTTTTATAATGACTGAAAAAGAGGTTTCGGCATTTTTACGCGCGCGGGCTGCGAGTGTGTGACGTAAAGCCCACAAGTGCGCGCAGAGTACGTCACGCTGTCATGGCGCTGAACACAAACTGCTGATTAAAATCTCTCCCTCATTTCTGAAGGTATGAAATACACACATCTGTTCTTTATCGCTGTTTCAGTCGTCGATTTAAACCTATTGACTGTTTTTAATCAGATTATTTATAAAGCGGTAATAATCGAGAGTAATAACTTATATGTCACGTGTGCTGGTAACTCATACTGTAATGATATGAGTTTATTATCAGCAAATATACGTCAAATAATCATTCATATCTGTTTATAATGAGTAATATATCTGTGTTTATTGACCTGCTGTCTGCAGGTGTGCGTGTATATAACTTTACACTGTTTATTTGTCGTTTCATTTAGTTGTTTATTTGTATTCATTCATAATTTTGTTTTAATGTAATTGAATTGAATTATTATAGTGTGTTATAGTCTGTTATGATCGGTTTAGAGGATTAATGAGTATAATTTTGGTTAATGAGTTTTTGGAAGCCACGGTGTTGTTAGTTACCATAGTAACCACAGTTTCCGCCATACGTCACAGTGTTTGTAATGACAGTAAATGAGTGTAAAAACCTTTATTAATGATTTTGTTTAATTTGATCATTTGTACTCTAGTAATAGTAATAAATGTAGTTAATATGGTCATTTATAGACGGGTAATGGATTAAACATCTGCCAGCCGTGATGTGTGTCTGGCATGAACAGATCATGACGTGTGTGTGTGTGTGTGTGTAAAGAGCGCTGGGATGTCCGGAAATAAAGCTGTGGAGCTGCAGCTACAGATGCGACAGAACACTGAAGATCTGCACAACTTTATGAAGGATCTGGACAGCTGGGAGGAAGAGATCAAGAGAAAAGATCAACAGCTCTGTGCCGGAAACATCAATGAAACACAAGTAAAACGCCTCCAGTGTCATTCAAACTAAACGTTCTTTAGGTTTGATTGTATTCAATGTGTTTTTATGTTGCAGAAAAATCTCCCACCGGTGCGAAACATCGATTATAAAAAGCCAAAGCAAGCAAAGCTGAAACGTCAGACGAACGGTCAGAAGAATCAGAAAGAGACGCAGCGAATCAAATCTTACGATTATCAAGCGTGGGACAAATTTAATGTGGTGAGACGGATCTCTTATTAAACGCAGTGATGTCATGGGTGTTATGAGGATTTACATTAGTGATGAAATACAGGAGAAGGTTCTGGAGTCTATGGATACGGAAGAGAGTCCAGTGCAGTCCAATGATTCGGATTCTGAGGGGATTCAGGTGGACAGAGATCTGGCGCTCACAGAGAAAGAGAAGGTAAGAAAACTCAATGTATAAAAGTGCTTAAATCATTGAGACGTCAGTCTGAGCTGTGTGTGTGTGTGTGTGTGTGTGTGTGTGTGTGTGTGTGTGATGTTTCTTCAGGGTAATGAGTTGTTTAAAGGTGGTCAGTATGACGCAGCCATCGAGTGCTACACCAGAGGAATGGACGCAGATCCCTACAACCCCGTCCTGCCTACAAACAGAGCGGCCTGCTTTATCAGACTCAAGAAGTAAATGTGATTCATGTGATTTGTTCAGAGGAGTCATGTGTGTTCAGTTGATTCATTCACGTGTCATTGGTGTGCTGCAGGTTCGCTGTGGCGGAGTCCGACTGTAATTTGGCGATCGCTCTGGACAGGAAATACATGAAAGCTTACGGCAGGAGAGGAGCCGCACGCAGCGCTCTGAAGGACCATCAGGGGGCGCTGGACGGTCAGTGAGCTCACACGTCTCATCTCACATGATCTCATTCTGATCTCATGTGAAGCTCTACTGTATTTCAGATTATGACATGGTTCTCAAACTGGATCCTGGAAACTTTGAGGCTGAGAATGAACTGAAGAAACTCAAGCAGGTGTGTGTGTGTGTGTGTGTGTGTGTGTGTGTGTGTGTGTGTGTGTGTGTGTGTGTGTGTGTGTGTGTGTGTGTGTGTGTGTGTGTGTGTGTGTGTGTGTGTGTGTGCGCGCTTCTGAATCCAGCAGATGTTGATGATGTCGTTGTGTTCACAACTTCAGCTTTTAGAATCGAGCGCGCAGACGGCAGAGACAGCTGTGACTGCAGCGCAGACGCTCGATCCGGTGAAACTGCAGCAGCTGCAAGAGGAGCAGAGGAAACAGGAAGCTGTCATGCTTAAAGATCAAGTGAGATCCGCCCTCTTCATCTGTCAATCATTTCAATCTGATTTCCTGTCATCACACGGATTCCTCTCGTGTGTGTGTGTGTGTGTGTGTGTGTGTCTCAGGGTAATGCGTACTTTAAAGAAGGGAAGTATGAGGCGGCTGTGGAGTGTTACACTAAAGGAATAGAAGCAGACAACACAAACGCACTTCTGCCTGCGAACAGAGCCATGGCTTACCTGAAACTCAACAGGTGACACACACACACACACACACACACACACACACACACACACACACACACACACACAGATGGTATATATTGTATGTTTGTGTCATGCTGGTGTGTCGTGTGTAGGTTCAGTGATGCTGAACAGGACTGCAGTGCAGCTCTTGCTCTTGATGTCACGTACTCGAAAGCTTTCGCCAGACGAGCGACGGCCAGAGCGGCTCTGGGAGAAAAGAGAGAAGCTATAGAAGGTTTGAGGATTCTTCAGCTCTGTGTCGTGTGTGTGTGTGTGTGTGTGTGTGTGAATCATTCTTGTGTGTTTCATCACAGATTATGAGAAGCTTCTCAAACTGGAGCCCGGAAACAAACAAGCCATAACTGAGATCCACAAACTCACAACGGTACAGAACACAAACACTCAATTTACATGTGTGTCTACTTTCATCTCAACCTTTGACTGACACTGTGTGTGTGTGTGTGTGTGTGTGTGTGTGTGTGTGTGTCAGGAGTTGAAGTCGAGCGCTTGTTTGGTTACAGAGGAGAAGAGAATCATCCAGCCGATCAACAAACCTGAACATCTCAGATCTACTGTGAGTCCCGCACACACACACGCACACACACACACACACAGAGAGAAAGTGCTTGAGTTGTGTAGATGTTGTGTTGTGACAGAAACCCTTGAGGAGGATTGACATACAGGAAGTGGGTGAGATGTCACATGTGTGTGAATCATCTGTCATCTCATCACCTCATCACAAGATCCAGAAGATCTCAGACGCTCCCCGTGAGTCCAGGTGAGATGTGTGTGAGATCTCGAACACGTCTCGCTCATCTGCTGTCAGTGTGAGAGACTGATCTGTGTGTGTTTGTGTGTTTAAAGTGAGACGGATCCAGCAGATTGTGTTCCTCCACCGCCTGCTAACAGTTTCCAGCTGGAGGCCGACCTGAGGAGGATCAGCGCTTACCCACAATCCACCTACAGATATTTAAAGGTACAGTCACAGCGTCGTTGTGATGTCACCACACATCTGCATTTCTATAAAAACATTCTCTCGTGTCTTTCAGCAAATCAGTCCAGACGTTTATCCGATAATCTTCCAGAACTCTCTGGAGCCCGACATCCTCAACCAAATCCTCAAGACATTTCACACCTTTTACATTCAGTGAGTGAAAAATAAACGTGAGATGACGAACACAATCACTGATGATGACGACGATTATTGTGTTTGATTTCAGACATGAAGACGCGTCTGTTCTGCTGGACGCACTGAGACACCTGACACGTGTCAAGAGATTTGATATGGCCGTCATGTTCATGTCATCTGATGAGAAGAGAGGTACACACACACACACACACACACACACACACACACACACACACACACACACACTCAGTGTTGTGTTAACGCGTGTGTAAATCCATGTGTTAACGTGTTTCAGTGGTACAGGACCTGTTCGACTGGATTCAGCGCTCCGGCCCTGAAGATGATTCCGTTAAAGACTTGAAAAAGAAATACGACCTCTGACCTCTGACCTGAGGTTTGATTGTTCTGTACCTAAGGACATTTACACCCGTTACACTTTATGAGCTGAAGAACATTCTAGACTCTATGACATCACAGCAGATGCCAAACCAGCTGTCACATGTCACTGTCTTGTTTGAATGTGATTGGATGATCATTAAATGTGCTTTAATTCCTCATCATAAACGCCTCGTGTCTTTTAAATAAGTCCAAAGACATCACGCGGTTTATAGATTTCTGACGTCATCTGTTCGTGTAGGTTTAACATCACCCTATGGTGACAATCTGCTTCTCTTCTGAATCGTGCAGGAAGTGGTTGTTTGTGTATGATGTGAGCGGGTGTGAATGTGACTTTATCAGAACACACATATATGATGATAATGAAAGAGTTTGATTGTCATTTCTCATGATATCAGACTTCAGCAGTGATGTTCAGTCAACACTGAAACACCCAACAGTTTCACATCGAACGTTCATATGTCACTAATATCACAGATTAAAGTACAGCTTTTGTGTATCTATTAGGTGTGACTGGATCGGTTTCATGATGAGGAATAACACCGTCATCTACTCGAGATAAAACTCACTTCTTTATTCATTCAGATTGAAATTTTAGTGCCACAGTTCAGCTTCATTTGAATTGACATGAATCCAATTCGTCTGTCAACATAATGATCTTGTGTTTTACTGTAACGCTACACACTGTACGTCCTTCGGGTTATTTCAGTCCTTCAGCATTGTTGTGGAAGTCCGTTTCTTCTTCTCGTGTTCAGCTGAAGCGAAGACTCAGAACGATGACAAACGCTGACATCACATTCATCCTCAGAGGAGCAGCTGTGTTTTCTGTCATTGAATCAGATGAGATCAGGTGAGATGAGAATAAATGTGAGGAACAGTGGACGCTCGAGTTGTTTTACCTGTCACACGGAACGTCTTCTGTGTCACTTCAGTCACGTTGGTGATGGCGTTTGTGGCTGTGCAGGTTAACGTCAGTGATTCTCTCCAGGAGCGAACGCTCACGTCTATCATCTTGCCGTGTCGGGTCTGGTTCTCTGCCGTCCAGGTGTAGTTACAGGACGGTTTACACCGGCTCAGACACTCAAACGTGGTGCTGGAACGAACCTCGATTCTGTCTGGACCTCTGATGATGGTGTCCTGCGGACCATCTGACAAACACAGAGCGGATCAACTCTCTGAACACACACACGTGAACACTGAAGATCTCACACTCACCTGTCACGGAGAGTTTCCGGACGGCCGAGGCGAAGATTCCCGACACGTTGTTGAACGCCGTGCAGACGAGCGTTTCTATAGCGAACACTGCGGATGAAGTCACGACCACCTGGTTTCCAGATGCAGACAGTGCAAGACCTTTCGAGGTCCATCTGTATATACAGGACGGCCAGCAGACGGCAGAACACCGGAAGCTCTGAGACCGTTTGCCGGATAGAAACGGCGGGCCGATGATGGACACGTTCTCTGGACCCTCTGAAGAGAAAAATCAAACACTTGAAATGACGAATATCTTCAGACAGATGAGGGTAATACAGACCATCTCTTACGTAAAACCTGTAGAGTCTGGTGTGTCATGGACGCTTGTCCTGTGATGATGTTTTTTGCCGTGCAGGTGACGGTGGTGACGTTTAGTCTCTCTCTGATGATGATGGTGATCTCGTCTGCGTCTGCGCTGCGGCCGTCGGCTGTGACGCTGTAAAGACACGCTGGAGAACACCGAGAGTAACAGAAAAAACTGGCAGGAATACCCAGAGTCACCACACCAGGACCCAACAGAGTGACGTTCTGCGGGCCGTCTGGAACACAACAGGAGGAAGTTTCTCACATGATGTCACAAACAGCAGATTATAGGATCACATATTTCACTTGTTTACACACTGAATGATGAAGATTGTGTAAATCTCAGCATCACTCACAGATGTTTGGAGACGTTGAACCCACAGCCGAGCCTGAGACACACACACACACACACACACACACACAATATTACACTCATCATATGGACTCGATCATCTCTTGTGATTGTATGAATCAAAGTGTTTGCTTGTGTAAGTGATGGATGTTATGATACACACCTGTAAGACAGAAGCAGATGATGTGTAAGAACACAGAGCGCCACTGAAGATTCATGATGAACAGCAGATGAAGAAAAACTCAAACAACAGCAACTTATCAAGACAAACTCCAACGCTCACACTCCCTCTCTCTCTCTCTCTCTCTCTCTCTCTCTCCCTCTCTCTCTCCCTCTCTCCCTCTCTCTCTCACACACCCTCTCTCTCTCTCCCTCTCTCTCTCTCTCTCTCTCTCCCTCTCTCTCTCACACACCCTCTCTCTCTCTCCCTCTCTCTCTCTCTCTCTCTCTCCCTCTCTCTCCCTCTCTCTCTCGCTCACACACCCTCTCTCTGATACAATCACTCTACAAACTCTATTATTCATTCTGAATAAGATAATTAATTATGTGTGTATGATGTTAAATATTAAATGTCAGAACATGAATAAAATCTCTTGACTGATAGATTCTTGTGTTACTGACTCTTGAACTCATGAAGTTATAATAAATTCAGCTCATAATAACAGATTTGTGTGTCTGTGTTCAGATGATATGATCGAGAAAACATCAGCTCATAAACACAAACACATTTATCCTAAAGAAATCAATAAAACATCTGAACATGTGAAATGTTCACACAATAGATTTCATGTCAATCTTTTGTTTGATCATTGAGACAAAACCCCTAAAAAACAACCACTTTTGAATGTTTTAATGTTGTTTGTGTCTTCATGTGGATCAGATCCTGAAAAACTTTCATCCCTTTAGAAGTATTGAAACAACTCTTTAAAGTTATAATATATAAGTATTGAATCAACTCTTTAAAGTTATAATATATAAGAACTCTTTAAAGTTATAATATATAAGAACTATAAGTTTTCTTGTGAAAAATAAAGCATCATCAAAGACAAACATCTATAATAAAATTATAAGTTATTTAAACATGAAACACTTCCCAAAAACCCCCAGCTTGTGTGTAAAAGCTCCAGTGGCTCAGTGTTAAGAGCGTCAGCTGCGTATCTTAAGACTCCTGGTTCAAGTCTCATGTTTGCTTTAGTTTCTTGAGTTTGTGAGTGAATAATGAAGACAAGGCACGAGTGAAAACACACAAAGATGTGAAAGTGCCAGTGGCTCAGTGGTATGAGCACTTCTTCCTGGTGCGGAGGATCCGGGTTCAAATCCCGAGCTGGACACTGAAGTGTGATGATCCGGTGATGGTGACGGATGAGAGAGAGAGAGAGAGAGAGTGTGTGGGGGGGAAACATCCGGGCTGCCCCCCCGGGCCTCTGAGATAATAACCAGCAGCAGTTATACTGCAGAAAAACAGACTGTCGACTTAGTTTATAAACAAACATATTCTTACACTGAGACTAAGTCATTTTCTTTCTCTGTGATTGTGATTTTCTCTTCTTCCTCCAGTTTCTCCTTCTCTCTCCTCCATCAGCTCATCTTCTGTTCCTGGTTTTCTTCAGACTGATCTCAGTGAGGTTTGAACCAGCAACCATCCGTCTGTGAGTCTCATCGCTCTACCTACTGAGCCACTGACTCCTTCACATGAACATCAGGTTTGATGACAGGAAGACTCTGTGAAGAAAAGCTTTGAGATAAACACGTGAAGATCTGTTGAAGTCGCTCAAATGAATTGATTCAGTTTGATTTCATCATTGGTTTGCGCTGATCTCAGATCAGCTCTTCTCTGTAATGACACTCAAGTGACTGAAGGTGGCGTCTTACTGACATAAAGAACGATGATTCAGATTTCTACAGCTGGCGCTTTAACAGAAATCAAAACAATCTTCTGAGAGACTGATCTGAGATCTGGAGATGAATTCACACAACACTCACACAAACATCAGGTGTATCATTTATTCTGCATACACACATCATATTTACAGTTTGTTCTCAAGCATTGATCTCAGAGAATCATTTGGCCAAACATCAGCCCTGATCCTGACAAATAAATGAAATCAGATGTTAATGTTTATCACATCACATCACTAACAGGCTGAAGAGAAAAGCTCGGCAGATAAATCTGAAGACAAAACAGAAGCGTTTGTCTCTCTGCTCAAGAGTGAAATGTGTAAAGCTTCTTATTTGGCATTACAATCAAGTACAAAATCATGTACATAAATAACATTTCTTTGCTAGTAAATAAAAAAAATCTAGTTTGATAAACTTTCTTACTCATAAATCTCCACGTACATTTAAAGCAGTTGATAAATATTCTGACTATCATCCAGTAATAATCAATCAATCTATTGGTCCAAAATCCAGCCAATCACGTGCATGTGATCAATATTTACCAATATTTCACGATGTTTGTTGGTTTTGATGATGTGTTATGTTCTTCACACGTGTGAACAAACAAGTATCTGAAGATTCAGTACATAGAGCGGAACATCATGGCACTAAACTACTGTCATCTGTACAACTTTCTTCTCCTGTATCACATGTGTTCATCCACATCAGAGCCGGTTCCGTTATCCGACGGGTCCAGGAGTTCTTGACGGCGCCGCATTATGGCTGCAAACTGAGCGCGCTCCGTGGCGTCCTGCAAAAGGTCAAAGGTGACAGATGTGAGTTGGGTCAGTGGTTGCTGCCCTCGTCGAAGGACTCCACACCGGAATCACTCGCTGCTGTGGCCGCTGCTAGCTTCTCCTGACGTCTCCTCATGATCTCCTGCAGCTCCGACCCCGAGCTCCTCTACACACACAGAGAGAGAGAGAGAGAGAGAGAGAGAGAGAGAGAGAGAGAGAGAGAGAGAGAGAGAGAGAGAGAGAGAGAAGAGAGAGAGAGAGAGAGAGAGGAGAGAGAGAGAGAGAGAGAGGAGAGAGAGAGAGAGAGAGAGAGAGAGAGAGGAGAGAGGAGAGAGAGAGAGAGAGAGAGAGAGAGAGAGAGAGAGAGAGAGAGAGAGAGAGAGATCACTACTGTCCTCATTGTTTCCTCACAAGTACAGCAGAACTGAAAGCGATCGTCATCTGTGATGGGATGTTATAATAACAGACAGTACAGTTATACGGTTAATAACATCCAAACTAAAAAGAGAAATGAGACTTTCTGCCTTCTTTCACATTATTATCAGATTTACGGATCAATGGCGCCATCTAGTGACTGAAAACACTGAGCCCTCCATGTTTACAAAGCAAAGATACATTGTGAAGATAAAGTCTTACATAAAAAAGCAATGAGCTGTACAGACTAAAATTAAACATTAAAAGAACAATACCTCAAAATAACCGCTGCGTGAGAGAGAGAGAGAGAGTAAGAAAAGAATGAATAAATGAATGAATGAGTGGAAATATAAAGACAGACTGAGATCAACATGAAGGTTCTGCTTGTCATCTGATCAGTGGCATCATTCACTACACGACTGTTCACAGAAAATCATCGATTAAAACATTGTATGTGTTTTAAAAGCAACTCAAATAATGTTTACAAATGTGCCGTGTATGATGCCCAGTGTTCAGATGTTATTCCAGATAGATGCTCTTTGCTTTGTAACAGGATGTAAGGGGAATCTGAGGTTTGGCATCTATTCTCAAACTATAAACATATACTCAGTTCAGACAAATCTATATAATCACAAATATATAAAAGCATCTTACACTTCTATTCAGATGAGCCCGACCAACAGAGAGCAGACGCTTCACTACACTGAACTAAAATACCTTTAAAGCGACGTTCAGATGGTGAAGAGAGTCAGAAGTAAACCTGCAGATATGAAACAAACACCAGACAACAGCAGAGGCACTCGCCACCAGACATCAGCGTGACGTGAAGCCATGTGACACCACAGAAAGAGACGCGACTTTACACTGACCTCGAGAGCGGCTTTCTGAACGGTGATCTGACTGTAAACTCGAGCGCCGTCATCAGGACACACCGTCTTCAGCTCGTCTTTATTCAGAGAGAAGAGCTGAGCTCCCGTCAGAACACCCAGACTGTTGATAGTCCTGAAACACACAGACGCCGTCAATCACTGCAGTCACCATGATGTCACAGCGCTGGGGGGGTTAGACTCACACGGCACTGAAGCCCTTGAGCTGAAGCCAGGCCGTCACATCCTCAGGTGTGGAGTCATAAGAGATGTTTACAGAAGGAACGCTGGTGGAGCGGGTGGGAGTCTGAAACTTCTTCTGAGTGCTGCGACCCAACGTCAGTCTGTGCATCAGCTCGTCCTGAACCTCCTCCATGTTTGACTTACGGCCTGAGAGAGACGGACAGTGAGAGAGACAGACAGTGTGTGTGTGTGTGTGTGTGTGTGTGTGCGTGCGTACGGTTGGCAGGTGGCGGTCTCTCTCTCCGATTGTCTCTCATGGTGACGCTGTCGCTCTCACTGCTGTTGTTCTGATCACTGATGTCAGCAGGTGAAGGGTCCTGACGTTCAGCAGCCGCCGGGGCAGATGTGGGGGGCAGAGGGGGAGTTGGGATCTGTCCCAGGGCAGGAGGAGGAGGTGGTGTCGGGGTGGGAGGGACCGGTGTGACCGCTGGTTTGGGCACATAGTCTGATCTCTGTTTCTGTTAAAGATCACAACATGATTTCATCACTCACTCACTGTACAAACTACTCCAGACTGAACTCTAACCATCATCATCATTCACATCAAACATACGTGATCAAAACTAAACGAGTGAAACTAACTGTTCTCTATAAATATGAGACAGAGATACAGCAGATGACATCACACTTTCATTCATATGAATCAAGTTACCTCGTTTAACTCGCCCAGTAATTGCTTGAGAGAGAAATCAAGAGTACAATGAAATTAAAAGTGAATGAATCTCAACACACACACAAAATTAACTAGTTACACACACACACACACACACACACACACACACACAGTTACCTTAAACAACTCAAATTCCTTCTTTGGCATCATTAGCTTTAAGATGAACAAACAAAATAAATGATGTGACAAACACAGATGAGATGAAGAACAGGTGACATGAGCGATGAAGAGGTCAGATCACCTGTATAGTGTGACTGTAGATGGGCTCCCCGCGGCCTGTCATCTCCACGGCTCTGCTCATCTCCAGAATGTTGTTTGGCACATATCCCATAGCACCCGCACCGTTCCTCACCTTCCACCACTGCTTCCTGTCATCCAGCACCTGACAGCCAATCACATCACACACCTGTCAATCACGTTTACCTCCAGCACCTGACAGCCAATCAATCATACATCACATTTACCTCCAGCACTTCATCTTTCATCACAGACAGTTCGGTGTTGTTTCTGGCCACAAAGTCGTACTTGGATTTTGCAAAGATGTTTGTTTGCATTCGGCCAGGAACATCAAAGTTCCTGAAGAAAGAGGAACATTTGATCAGAATAAAAACACACATTAACGACTTTAACGAACACACAAACACAATGTTTTCTGGACATGGTAAATCTAGAGATGATGATGTATGAGGTCAGACTGATGTTGTTATTGAGCGCTGTAGCTGTGGAGGACCGTCTCAAACATCACAAGAGAAACAGAACCCTGAAGGATTGATCATCTACAGCAGATTTACCAGAGAAGAGATGATCTGCTGAAAATACACTCAAGAGAAAACAGATCAGAACATGAGACGAGACGGTTCTCCAGAGCTCTGAGCTCATCTGCACCCGCTCGGGTGTACCTATCCGCATGACGGCTGACCGCCTGTTTAAAAGCCTCCACGGCTCTGTCTGGCTCCAGCAGCTGCAAACGCTTGTATGAAGTGTTTCTGATGTCATACCCGTCTGCGCTGGGGAAATCCTGAAGCGCCGACTGCTGTCATGACACACAACAACACAACACAAGATCAGTTTAGAATGTCACGAGTGCTCGTGTTTGTTTGTGAAGAGGTTGAGCTCACAGTGAGGGCCGCTGGTCTCTGAACGTCTGCCTGAATCAACGCCTCAGCCAGCTGAGCCACTTCCTGTTCACGAGACACCAACACCGGCGGCTCCCAGCCATCTCTGAAACGGAGCGTGTGAGGAGGGAAGGGATAATCCTTGGGCCACTCTAACCTGACACACACACACACACACACACACACACACAGATGGTCAGAGCATCTCTCTCAGAGTATCGCTGGACCTTCATGCGTCTGATGATCACAACACCTGCACTTCGTCCACCCGTCTCCCAGCGTGACCCACAGGTGTCTCTCATCCTCTGAACCTGACGAGTGTAGAAAGTCTATGGCCTCTCTGGTGAGCAGAGGAACAATCACACTTTTAGCCAGATCAATACCTCCAGACGTCTGAATCACCTGACACAAACAAACAAGATATAACCAGTGAAAATCACATTTAAAGTCAACAACACTGTGTTCTGCAGACATAAAACTACACATCACATCATCACATGTACCAGTCTGAGAGGACTGAAGAGAAAGTGAAGCAGATCCACAGCGCTGGGATTCTGAATGTGACGCTTTAACTTCCCCTGCAACAACAACAAAATCATCTTATTTTCTCCAGATGGACACCGTTACACAACACAGTGAGATTTACATATGATGTTTCATGAGAAGCTGAACGTTTCCTCACCAGCAGGTTAAAGGCGTGTTTGAACTTCTGCAAACAGTCAACAAACTCATCCTGAGACGGAGGTTTAGATCTCAGAGTCAACACTCCCTCTGTACACACATATATCAGTGACATCATCAACACATATACACATATATCAGTGACATCATCAACACATACACACATATATCAGTGACATCATTAACACATACACACATATATCAGTGACATCATCAACACATACACACATATATCAGTGACATCATCAACACATACACACATATATCAGTGACATCATCGACACATACACACATATATCAGTGACATCATCGACACATACACACATATATCAGTGACATCATCAACACATACACACATATATCAGTGACATCATCGACACACACATCACCAGTACACACAAACACATACAGAATTGATAACATGTGGTCTGACCTCCAGGAGTTTTCTTTTTACTCTTCTTGGATTTCTTGCGTTTACTGAGTTCATTGAAGGCCTCTGCAGCTTTCTGCAGTTTATTGACAAAGTGCTCGATGTCGTCCAGAATGTGATTGAGGATTTGCTGTAACACACACACACACACAAACACTAGTTTTTATTTTTTCAAGCTGTTGTATCTATAGTGAACAATGACGGCTCGTCTCATTGGCTGACAGACAGGAAGTAAACATAATGCTTGTAATTGTGTGAACACACACCACATCTCTGTCGATTTGTGCTGCGCTCATCTCTGGAGGCCCGTCCGTCTCTGTGTAAAGTTTCTGTTTATCATCTGAAGACACACAAACACACAGAGAGAGAGAGAGAGAGAGAGAGAGAGAGAGAGAGAGAGAGAGAGAGAGAGACTTCAGTGCCATCACAGTGTCAGACTAAAGCGTCTATGACATCACTCACAGCTTTGCTGCTCATTGGTCCAGGCAGACCAGTTGGCCACTCGACTCTTGCCGTCCGGTTGATTGACAGCTACTGGAGGTTCGGGGGCGGGGCCTCCCGGGGGTGGAGGGATGGTGCCGTCACTCTTCAGGATCATTCTGACACAAGACAGGGAAGAGGATGCTGTGTTACCATGGCAACAGCATCATCGCGTACCCAGCGGCTTAGCGACGGCCTTACCTGAGAGCCTCTGGTCTTTTCTTCACTTTTCCGACCTTGTGATCGCTGACAGCGCTCTCGATGTCTGCTTGGATTAAATTGGCCTGATGGAGGGAAAACACACGATCACACACACGTGAATGATGTCATGACAGTAAACGGCTTGTTGTGAGACGTCTGAAGCACCTTGATGTCATCACACTGGAAGAGGTGCAGGTCCGGTTTGCCCTGACCGGATTCTTTACACACCAGCACCAGGATGGAGTCATAGTTACAAGAGTTCATGACGGCCTGACAGTGTTGAACTGTACTGAGAGGAAAATTCTCCAGCTCATTCTGAAACAAAACAACACAGATAACCAGAAAACCCTGCACAGAAGAAATCACATCAACTCGTGTGTCTCTGATGTTGTTTTACCTTGGTGTCTGAATCGATGAGACTGACAGATTTCTCATCCACCTGTAGGATCACGTCTTGAGTCCACACCTTTCCTTTAGCGTCTAACAAACGCAGTTTTCTGATCCCGTCCTCGATGGTCAGCATGGCCTCTTTACGGTCCATCACAAACGTGGTGAGATGCTGAATGAGAGACGGATGATGATTACATTTCTCTATCGTCTCCAACACATCTCAATCCGAGCAGCAGCGTGTCTCACCTCTACATGGTAGCGAGAGGTTTCCGTCAGACCATTTATGCTGGTTTTGGTGAAGTTTTTCCTTTGCTCTGAGGAAACAACATCAAAAGCTAACAGATATAACACACACTGATGAAAACACATCAGAACACTGAATCCACACGATTTCTTAACAGATCAAAACTCTTCCAGGGAGACACAGCAAACACACACACACACACTTGTGTGTCCCTCAGGTTCTACCTTTCTTTTTGTGTTTGGCAGATGTGTGCAGGAAATAAACTCCGTCTGTTCCTGAGAGTGATGTGTGGAAGAGAGCAACAATCATGATGTACAAAACAATCACTGACTGACACACACACACACACACACACACACTTATCGCATTTATCTCAAACTCAATAGAATGAAAATTCCATAAATATACTTTTTTTATTCCTCTCACACAATCATGTATTATTAACACTTTCAGGTGTTTGTTGTGCTACACAAATATGACAACACTGTGTTGTAGTACAGCTGTGTTTGTGTGTGTTGTCATAGTGTATAGATGTTCTGGTCAGGGTGTGTGTGTGTGTGTGATAGCAGCACAGTGTATGATGAAGAGAATGTGCAGTGTAAAGATAACACACATCAGAGCAGTGCTGTGAGAGAGGACCTGAGTGAAACACTCACCATACAGAGCTTTAGCACTCGACCTCTTGTCAGGAACATCTGGAGACACTGACCTGTGTCCACTGACACACAACACAACACAACGCTGTTAATACACACTTTCTCAAGCAACATGAGTTTATTCATAATCACTTTGATGAGCTCTCAGAGTGTGTGTGTGTGTGTGTGTGTGTGTGTGTGTGTGTGTGTGTGTGCACATGTGTGTGTGTGTGTGTGTGTGTGTGTGTGTGTGTGTGTGATACTTGATCTGTTATATTGTGTTAAGTCACACTAATTGTGAGACAAATGAATAATGAATGTATTCGACTGAAGGTTGAAATAGAGCATGAACACACACACACACACACACACACACACACACACACACACACACACACACACACACACACATACAGTAAAGAGTGTAAAAGTTGTGTTGTGTTGTCAGATTGTCTTACTTCATCTGTGATGGTCCGTCGTTCATGTCTAGACTGTAGATGCACACACAGCTGTAACACAACAGAAACACACATGAAAACATGTCAACACACTCTGATCCAAGGTGAGCCGAGTGAGGAGAAAAGAGGAGCAGAACATCCAATAATAGGCCAGATCTCCACGGTAACTGTCCCTCTGTGCTGCTAAATGTGTGTGACATCAGAGGGAATTAACTCAATCACGGCTAATTATACACCACAGCCGGGAATCATGGGAAACAATGAGCTGTCAATCAAACATATGAAGAGATTAAAGCTGATGATTTGTGTGTCAGTAACCTGCTCACCTGACATGACATCATCACATCTCACAAACTTCACCTGTGTGACACAAGTGTTTATTCTGACACACAACACAATCACACTATCATCACATCTCCATAAGTGTGTGTGTGTGTGTCCACATTCATAACAAACACAACACAACATCTTTGCATTGCACAAGTTGCATTGTGTAGCTCACTTCTGCTGAAACTCTAAAACACTTACATCTGCCCTCCTGCTACTGTAAGACCCACATCAACTACACAAAAACAGTCAACAATCACCTGAAACCTGTCCAAATCCTGAACAGAACAACTGCACACTGATACACAACTACACACTGATACAGTCATGAATCTGAACAGGTCTCATTGAACAGAACAACTACAAACACACACACACACACACACACACACACACAGTTGTATAGTTGTGTATTTGTAATACCTGTTAGAGCAGCAGTATGAATGTGAAGCACATGTCAGTCTCTCTCTCTGTGGAATCTTTAAGAGGATTTACACACACAGATTTACAAACTCACACAGGTCTGTGATTATCCAACGCAAGGAATGCTGGGATAGCAGAAAACTTTGTTTCCACAATGACAAAGACTTGATGATCTAGAAAGAATGTGAATGAGTAACAAAATCCCTGTGTGTGTGTGTTGTAGAGATGTGTTTACTGCTGATGGTTAATATTAAACCAGTGTTTAGTTGAACTAATGTCTGCTCATACTGACTAACAGCACATGCGTGACTTTACAAAGGTGAGCAGATGAATGTTTATACAATATGTTTCATAAAATATGAAACACCATCAGAAGTTTAATGTCTGCTGTATTGTGTCTTCGGGAACACACAATGCCTGATCCTATTAAACAGATATATTAAGAGCTTTATGCTCTCTCTCTCTTCACCATCACTGACCGTCAGAGACACGCAAACACAACCTGTGTGTGAGGTCAAAGGTGAATGACCTCTGAAAACCCTTCAACACTCTCCAGACAGCAAGTGCTTTAAATTCTCATGTCGTCCGCTCAGTGGAAACTTTCTTCTGTTCAGAGTTCATTTACAATCTGCTCACGACAACACATCTATATGAACCACACACACACACACACACACACACACACACACACACACACACACACACACACACACACACACCATTCATGCCAGAACACACATTAAATCTCATGATGTTGGCAATCTTTGAAAAAACAACCAAGCAATACAATCATTTCATCTGTTGTCACCATTGCATGTGAGCGGCTGTGAATGCAAGACAACGCTCTCTGCCAGCAGATGGTGTTGTTAAGACATCTACCAGACAAACCCTGAGCTAAACACTAATCTACTTCCTGTTTCCCCTCTGTCCTACACCCAGCAGGAAATGACATCATTTGTTATATATTCAAAGATAAACGTTTGAGAAGTAGAATGATGATGTGTATACAGCATCACAATCATGTGCTCATGAATCTGTGACACGTGTCTCAATAACATTCAATAAATCAAAACTACATTTCAACCCGTCAGATAATTATTTAACAGTTAGTATCGTTTATAAAAACAAACGTCTATTATTCTCGGTATATTCTACATAATTGATCATTTTCACGTTTTTGTCTTTTCCCTCATTTCTGTGTTTTTCCTTACGTCTCTGCTGTCTGTATTTCCAGTAATACTGTAAACAACAAAGAACTGGATATATATTTATTATCTCTATAATATATAGTCGATTATTATTAACAACAAAGACCTAAAAGAACACATTGACATTTTTATGATAAATTAAATGTTTATTATTTATGAAACAGATTTCTGGAGTCTTTTCTCTGAACACCACAGCTAAATCAAATGGTAACCAGCAAGCTTCACAGACAGTTTGGGAATATTTTACAGTGACTATAAAAGAGAGACAGACAGAGAGGATTGTGGGTAGAGATGGGAGCGGTCCAGTGATACGTATCTTCGGTGTTGTCATCACAAACATTCATATGAGCTCATGTTGATGTTTATAAGCACGTCAGAACAAAGTGCAACAATGTACCCTAAATTCATATTATATATATTCATTTTCAAAATGTAAAGTAGCAAATGCACACGGAGGTGCCGGTCAAAGAAGATAGATTTATTTTCATCATGACAGACGCCATGTTTGTACTGAAATCACTTAAAAAACAAATATTATAAAGTGTAAAAGTGATTCATGATGTTCTGCTTTTGAACTGAATCCACCCAAGCAGATATTCATTCAATTCTCTCTCTTTGTGCTCTACAGAAGAAAAACGTCACACAGGTCTGAGGGCGAGTACACGATGACAACGTTTTCATTCTTTTGTCAGCGAATCATTCCTTTAATCTGAGTTTACGTTTGAACCGGTGGAGACCTCACCACCATATAACAAACACACAACATTCTGCTGATCGGGGTTAGCCCCGCCCACCGTAAAATCTCATTGGTCCAACAACTATACGTTTAAACATCTTCTATTGTGTATTTCTGGGCATAAGTTTAGCTGTCAGTGTGAACACGAGCAGAACGAACTTCAACAGATCAACAGAGCAAACACAACACAACACACTCCTCACCCTGACCACACCAGCTGCAGCTAAAGCCCTTTTTAATGAAAAGCCACACACACACGCACAACGCGCACACGCACACACGCACACACACACACCTGATGAGAACGAAATAAGAGCAGGTGGAAGCAGAACTATCTTGACCTGTGTGACTTTCAGGAACCTGATCTGACCACACCCACAGCCTGAGGTCAGACCTCACAAACATTACATAACACACTTAACCCTATGAAAACAATCACACAACACACCACAACAACAATCACAATCAGACATCACACACAGCATCTACACTGTCAGGTCATTATAGTGAAGATTATAGACATTTCTCAGAAGAAAGTCTGTGAATGTGTACACACACACACACACACACACACAACCCTGCATCCAATCAC
The DNA here is from genome assembly GCA_026939265.1 of Oreonectes daqikongensis. Taxonomy (NCBI): domain Eukaryota; kingdom Metazoa; phylum Chordata; class Actinopteri; order Cypriniformes; family Nemacheilidae; genus Oreonectes; species Oreonectes daqikongensis. The sequence continues at coordinate 78,924 of JAOTQM010000629.1, read as the reverse complement.
AAATGTACTCATAATGATGTAATATATACAGAATTCTTATGCATAACAAGACTTACAGTACAGTTGCCATCTGGTGACAATAAAACACTGATGCAGACACACAATATATCTCCAGTGTGTTGTGTCATCAGTGTGATCTGATACAGAGATCAGACTCGTTTACTCATTATACAGTATAACCTCGATCACTTAAGCGTTTCATTTTCACTTCACTTCACAACTTTATGACTGTACAGATACTTTAAGTGACATTCATCTGAACACGCGGTCAAGGTAAACCCAGAAGCTTCACTCTGATTGGCTAATGCAAAAAGGAAATAAAAGGAGCAGAAATCATTGTGCTCTTGGCTCATGAGCAGCTGCGCTATGAATAGAGGACAATAAAGGACATTATGACTTTGTAGATAAGACGAAGGAAACACAAACGCCAAATGAAAAAACGCTTGAGCAGGATAAAAGTTGATAAGAGATTACTACACAAAGTTTCCTTCAAAACACAGCAGATATCACCAAGAGACTAGACTCTCGAGCGATTACCCAGAGTTCTTAGCAGCACACATGAGCGTTTCAAATGTTTCGGTGACTGTAGATATATTCTCTCGCTTCACACTGACAGATAATACTAAAGAACATCATGATAGTGTCTGAAGAATCAGTATACTTTATCAAAACACAACAAACACATGTGCTCACTGCAGAACAACAACACAAACACGACTGAGAACATGCAGAAATCCTCCGGGAGAACAGCTGTGGGCCTTGAGCCAAAACAAAGATTTCACATGAATTCTCAGCTCCCACATGAGAAACTCTCAGACGTGCCCTTGTGTTTTTAACCTCTGTACTGAGATAAATGATTAAATGCTCAGCCAATCTGTTTAAATGAGTGATGTGTGTGAAACAGATCAGATGAAATCAATAAAAGACGTAAATGAATTAAATGGAAACATGAAGTGATTATGTAACACAGCTCCACATTTAACCTGACAGCACAGGGATCTGTAGAGTTCATAACACTCATTACTGAACACACACATGAGACTCCTGACATCCCTATTAAAAATGTTAACCATTTAAATACCTGCACACAACACAGCTATAATTCTCAGAGATCAGACAATTACCTCAAGAAATACATCACCTTCATCTAAATATAACCACACTGACTGCTCTCATAGTAATGTTTCATATTAATATTGAAACAAAAACTAAACTAAAAAAAAACTTAGTATCAGTTCTTTTCGGACATTTCCAGCACATGTGAACAAAACCTGATAAAACTGATAACCTGGATCATTTTGTTCACTATAATCATAATGTGAAATATTCATATCATTACACCTCTAATATACTGACACAGTCTGATGTGAATGTATATACTGACACAGTCTGATGTGAATGTATATACTGACACAGTCTGATGTGAATGTATATACTGACACAGTCTGATGTGAATGTATATACTGACACAGTCTGATGTGAATGTATATACTGACACAGCCTGATGTGAATGTATATACTGACACAGTCTGATGTGAATGTATATACTGACACAGTCTGATGTGAATGTATATACTGACACAGTCTGATGTGAATGTATATACTGACACAGTCTGATGTGAATGTATATACTGACACAGTCTGATGTGAATGTATATACTGACACAGTCTGATGTGAATGTATAAACTGACACAGTCTGATAAGAATGTATAAACTGACACAGTCTGATGTGAATGTATAAACTGACACAGTCTGATGTGAATGTATAAACTGACACAGCCTGATGTGAATGTATATACTGACACAGCCTGATGTGAATGTATATACTGACACAGTCTGATGTGAATGTATATACTGACACAGTCTGATGTGAATGTATATACTGACACAGTCTGATGTGAATGTATATACTGACACAGTCTGATGTGAATGTATATACTGACACAGTCTGATGTGAATGTATATACTGACACAGTCTGATGTGAATGTATAAACTGACACAGCCTGATGTGAATGTATATACTGACACAGCCTGATGTGAATGTATATACTGACACAGCCTGATGTGAACGTATATACTGACACAGTCTGATCTCAGCATTAATATGAATGTATATACTGACACAGTCTGATCTCAGTCATTTGCATTTACAGTCAGCACTGATATAAATGTATATATTGATACAGTCTGATCTCAGCATGAATATGAATGTATATATGGACAAAGTCTGATCTCAGCACTGATATGAATGTATATACTGACACAGTCTGATGTGAATGTATATATTAATACAGTCTGATCTCAGCATGAATATGAATGTATATACGGACAAAGTCTGATCTCAGCACTGATATGAATGTATATACGGACACGGTCTGACCTCAGCATTAATATGAATGTATATATTGATACAGTCTGATCTCAGCACTGATATGAATGTATATACTGACACAGTCTGATGTGAATGTATATATTAATACAGTCTGATCTCAGCATGAATATGAATGTATATACGGACAAAGTCTGATCTCAGCACTGATATCAAAGTCAAAGTCAAAGTCAAAGTCAGCTTTATTGTCAATTCTGCCACATGTACAGTACATACAAATGGAGGATTGAAATTGCGTTACTCTCAGACCCCAGGTGCATATTGATAACATAGAATAACATATATCAAAAGAAAAAATCTAATTACAGATAAATACAAAATCTATATATATACACAAAACAACTTTACAAGCAAGGGATATGTAACCGAAATAAGAATGTATATACGGACACAGTCTGACCTCAGCATTAATATGAATGTATATACTGACACAGTCTGATCTCAGTCATTTACATTTACAGTCAGCACTGATATGAATGTATATACTGACAGTCTGATCTCAGACAGCACAGATATTAATGTATATATTGATAAAGTCTGATCTCAGCACTGATATGAATGTATATACTAACACAGTCTGATCTCAGTCAGCACTGATATGAATGTATATATTGATACAGTCTGATCTCAGCACTGCTATGAATACTGACCCAGTCTGATCTTAGCATTGATATGAATGTATATACTGATACAGTCTGATATGAACGTATACATTGATACAGCCAAATTCACTGATGATAATGTATACAGTCTGATCTCCGGACTGATGTTAACACAAGAACGGAGAAGCTTTAAGCGAGCGCGTTCTGGTACCTGCGCGTGACGCCCTCTGCCATGGCAACCAGTGAGATATTTATCGCGCGCGGCAGTTAAAACAGCCCAACAGAACCCAAACGTGACAAACATGACTGACCCAAACACCAAAATAAACACGAGAACAAACACACAAACATGACTGACGCGCTGTTTGTTTTCACGGCGACCGGCAGCACGCGGACTGAAAAGCAACCTGACTGACTGAAGCGTACACACACGAGTGTGTGCGCGTGTGTGTATGTACACGCTCACCTCACCTGCCTCAGCGTTTCTTCGTGTTACCGCATGACAGAAACGCAGATATTCCGGTGACTGTCAGTGACTTTCTCCGTTTAATCGGTAAATGAACTGCAGCTCGTGTGAGTTTATCTCCGCCTCAGCGACACTCGCGAGCAACCCGCCAGCGCCTCCACGCGCGCACACGCGTCATCGCACCTTGAATGTGCGGCGCAGGTGAACGTGCAGTTGAAATGATCTACTACAGCTGCGCGCAGAGCGACAGCAAATAGATTATTATCGTTACATATCACTGCTGTTATATTATTAATATGTCATCAATCGCCATTGCACGCGTACGGCCAGCGTAGTTATTTCTATTTCGACTGGCCAGACAGGTAAATTAACCATCACTCATTAATGTTGAAACACAAACACACACACACACACTTGAGATCGGAGGCATGTGTTTGTCTTTCACTACAGCAACTGGTAATACGAAACCATTTTTCATCTGGTTATTTCCATTCAAAACCCACAGGCTGCTGCTGAATTGTATTATTTGGTTAGTTCAAACAGCGCAGAACAAAAGATTTATTTGACTCTGGGTGTAACCAGTAAGTCCTCTTTTAACCTCATTACAATTTAATTAAACGACATTGTTCTCTAAAACAATGTATACAAAACACTCTTCGCAAACAATGCTGCTAAACTTCTAACAATCAGTTATTTCCGACTAGGAGTCATATAAAATATTACTGTTAAATTAATTTGGAGCTTGAATTCCAGTTTTTGTGTGTTTTGATATATTAACGTTGGTTACATGATGTAAAAAATTTTCAAACGTCACATGGGTAATAAAGTTAGCAGAGGATGGTTTCGATCCATCGACCTCTGGGTTATGGGCCCAGCACGCTTCCGCTGCGCCACTCTGCTCTCGAGCGTTGAAGTGAAATTGCTAATAAGCGTGACACAATATCATTTGTGGTCCGTTTATAGCACTTGCATTATATTGTCAATCCTGTTATTTCAGGTTATATTTGTATTTCATAATTCTATTGCAGATTTATATAGTTTTTTTAAAACAGATTTCTCGCTCTTGCTTGGTCTAAGTTGCGCCATCTATCTGCACACGCCGCTACCACAGCACTGCGTTCACTGAACTAATAAACTCAAAATCCACAAAGATCATCATATTACTGTTTGTATTATAATAAAAACAAATATAAATCTAAAATAAACGCTCATATACAGTGGTAGTTTGTTTGTTCTCATTTATTATATATTTATTAGCGCTGTTGCAATACAACACTAGCATACTGCACACTGCTCTGAATGTAATGTATGCCGCCGCACTGTGCGCAGTATACACCGGAAATTGAAAGGACATGCATACTACAGATAGGAGGAGTATGCTGAAGCGCTATTGAATAGCGTCCGTGGCTCAGCGTCCCTCATGTGACGAAAACAGGAAAGCGGAAGAAAATCTCGAGCTCTCGGGGTAAGAAAATAACACACACTGACATTAAAAACATCGATTAAATATGAATCATAACTGTGTGCTCGTGTTATTTATACTGACTGTTTATTACTGCTGTATTTACTTCAGTAAACTGATGTAAGGAGGGCCGACGCAGTGCTTCAATTCCAGTGTTTTTTATTTCCTATTATAAAAACACTGCTTATGATTAATGTTCAGCCCCTAATGATGCGGAATATTCATGTCATTTCAATCATTCAAATCTTATTTTGATGAATAAAACGCGTTATCGTCTTATAAACTCACACTCAATGTACTTTCAGTTTCACTCGGTTCGGTGTCACAATAACCCGTCCGGACACTCAGATCCACACGATTCACTCTCGATTCTGGTTTCATTGCTTTTGGATTATTTTATTTTTGTTTCGTGCAAAAATGACGAACGATTCACGCGCTGATGGGAAATTCCCGCAGATTTGTGACGTCACTCTGATTTCACAATATTTCTTATTATATTGCTCTTATTTGATAATAATAACATATACACCTACAACGGGATACATTATGTTATTATTATTATTATTAGTAGTAGTATTATTATACACTTAAAACGGGAAACATATGTTGTTATTATCAAAGTGTTGATGACAGTTGTGTGATAAATGTGAGTGTTGTGCGGTAAACTGAAAGCTAAAGTGTTTAATGGCTGTAGTTTTCGTATGCTTATGAAACTACTACATATGCACTGCTGAATGATGTCAGTATATTAACATTATGTTATTATTATTGCTGATTAAATGTAATGAAGAATTAATGACGTGCTTCAGGTGAATCAACAGACGTCATGCAGAGTACTTCAAACTACCTGTGGCTGATGTCAGACCTGCTGGGTCAGGGAGCCACAGCAAATGTGTACCGCGGTAGACACAAGGTAAGTGTGTTTATCTACTGTTTCTCATTCATCTGTTGTTCATCAGGTCAAACTGTATTTGTGTCTGGAACATTTACTGTACAGTCGCAGACATTTTAACACGATTAAATCACAATTTATTTTTCTCTGTAGAAAACAGGCGACCTTTATGCCGTCAAAGTCTTCAACAATCTGAGTTTTCTCCGTCCGCTGGACGTCCAGATGAGAGAGTTTGAGGTTTTAAAGAAGTTAAACCACAAAAACATTGTGAAGCTCTTCGCTGTGGAGGAGGAGGTGACCGCCTTCACACGTTTGTCTAATGTTAAGTGTGTGTGATCCACACTCGCTGTAGTTTATAATGTCTAATGTAATGAATTTATTTGTCGTGTGTCAGTCAAACACTCGTCATAAGGTGTTGGTGATGGAGTATTGTCCCTGTGGCAGTTTATACACCGTGCTGGAGGAGCCCACGAACGCTTACGGCCTCCCAGAGGACGAGTTCCTCATCGTTCTGCAGGATGTTGGTAATACATCAGTGTGTGGTTTTTAGTCGTGTGTGTGAGATGTGTTTTATTAACGCAGACGTGTGTCTCAGTGGCAGGAATGAATCACCTCCGTGAGTACGGAATCGTTCATCGAGACATCAAGCCGGGAAACATCATGCGTGTGATTGGAGAGGACGGACGCTCCGTCTATAAACTGACTGACTTCGGAGCTGCGCGTGAGCTGGATGACGACGAGCAGTTTGTGTCGCTCTACGGCACTGAGGAATATCTGGTGAGTTGAGGATTATGCAACTGCGTCTGTATTATTGTGAGGAGAAATCTTGAGCGTTTCTATTCGTGTGTGTCGTGCAGCATCCAGACATGTATGAGCGAGCTGTATTGAGGAAAGATCACCAGAAGAAATATGGAGCGACGGTGGATTTGTGGAGTATTGGTGTGACGTTCTATCACGCGGCCACAGGCAGTCTGCCGTTCAGACCGTTTGAGGGACCTCGCAGAAATAAAGAAGTGATGTAAGACAGCTCACAGCGGCTCTGTGTGTGTGTGTCAGGATTATAACACGTGTGTTTGTGTCGTCTTCAGGTATAAGATCATCACCGAGAAACCTTCAGGTGCCATCTCGGGACATCAGAAGTTTGAGAACGGAAAGATCGAGTGGAGCACAGAGATGCCTGTGTCCTGTAGTGTGTCAAAGTGAGTCGAGAGACGTTCACACGCTCGATCACTGCTGTCACTTATTCTCTCTCTCTCTCTCTCTCTCAGAGGTCTTCAGAGTCTCCTTACTCCCGTGTTGGCGAACATTCTAGAAGCAGATCAGGAGAAGTGTTGGGGTTTCGATCAGTTCTTTGCCGAAACCAGTGACATTTTACACCGTATGGTGATATATGTGTTCAGCCTGCAGCAAGCCACAATTCACCACATCTACATCCACACCTACAACACGTGAGTCCACACGCAACAACGACGTTCATTTTCTTAGTTTCCTTTTCCGTCTCTGATTTGTCTGTTTTGTGTAGAGCAAACCTGTTTCAGGAGCTTCTCTTCAGACGGACCAACATAACTCCATCACATCAGGATTTCCTTTATGAGGGCCGACGTCTCGTTCTCGACCCAAACCGGCAAGCACAGATTTTCCCCAAGACCAGCCGAGACAATCCCATCATGCTCCTGAGCAGAGACCCGGTGAACACCGTAGGACTGCTGTTTGAAGATCGTCAGTATTACACCTCATTATTCACAAACCACCTGATCATAACACAAGTCGTGTTGATAATATTTCATCACGTGTGTTTACAGCCTGTCCTCCTAAAGTTCAGCCGCGGTATGATCTGGATTTGGATGCCAGCTATGCCAAGGTGAGATGCTACAGATCTCAGTTCAAGTATGTGATATTAGAGTGAGAAACATCATGATGAATCATGGGTAATGTGTGTGTGCGCGTTCAGACGTTTGCAGGTGATGTGGGATATCTGTGGAAGACATCAGACTCTCTGCTCCTCTATCAGGAGCTGGTGAGAAAAGGCGTCAGAGGATTGATGTGAGTTGAAGAATGACACGAGATGAAGTCATGGAAGAGTCGCTCTGTCTCACGCTGTGATGTTGTGTTTCAGTGAGCTGATCAGAGACGAGTACAGTGAGACGACACACAAGAAGAGTGAACTGATCCATATGTGTAGTAACTGCAGTCAGACGCTGGAGAAAGCCGAGCAGCTGTGAGACGCACACACACACACACAGAGATCAGACACACATGATGCTGATGCTGATGATACGTGTGTGTTTCAGGTGTGAGGTGCTCATGCAGGGGAACATGATCTCAGCAGAATATGATGAAATCAGAGACATGAGGAAGAAGGTGATGAGGGTGAGAACTTAACTTATTCTCTGGTAGGAGAATGTGATCTGTCAGGTATCACACGTGTATCTGATGAGATGATGTCATCACAGTGACGCTCTGATCTGTGTTCAGTTGTCCAGCTCTTTAGCTTCAATGGAGCAAACGCTTCAGGACATCAGCAGTATGTTTCTGTCTGGAGGAACGCTCACAGACACCTGGACACAACAAGTGGGTACTCACCCGGAGGACAGAAAGTGAGTCTGTGTGTTTCTGTCCACGTGTGTGACGTGTAGTTGTGCGTCAGTCAGGCTAATTGTGTTTGTCATGTAGTGTGGAGAAAATCAAAGTTCTGCTGGATGCCATCAGCAGCATTTACCAGCAGTTCAAGAAAGACAAAGCAGAGAGACGTGAGTCTGAAACTGATTCGTCAGCACAATGATTTGTTATCAATCTTCTGATTTGTCAACACACTTATTTATTTTTAATCTTCTGATTCGTCAACACATTTATTTTTAATCTTCTGATTCGTCAACACACTTATTTATTTTTAATCTTCTGATTCGTCAACACACTTATTTATTTTTAATCTTCTGATTCGTCAACACGATTTGTTATCAATCTTCTGATTCGTCAACACAATGATTTGTTATCAATCTTCTGATTCGTCAACACAATGATTTGTTATCAATCTTCTGATTCGTCAACACACTTATTTATTTTTAATCTTCTGATTCGTCAACACACTTATTTATTTTTAATCTTCTGATTCGTCAACACACTGATTCATTTAGTTTCAAGCTGTTCAGTGTTTCTTTCTTCTGCAGGTTTGCCTTATAATGAAGAACAGATTCACAAGTTTGACAAGTAAGTGTGTGTTTTCCTAAGCGCATCTGAAACGTTGCAGCAGTGTTTCTGAAACGTTCTGCTGAACTGAATCTCTCTCTGTTCCACAGACAGAAGCTGGTTCTTCACGCCACTAAAGCCCGAGCGCTCTTCACAGATGAATGTGCCATGAAATATCGCCTCTTCATCTCTAAGAGTGAAGAATGGATGAAGTAAGATCTCAGTTCAGTACATCAGATGGATGTGTAAAGTGTGGGGTTACAGTGATTTTACCACACCATGGTAAAATAAACATGTGGCCTCTCAGTTGTACGCTCATGTGAGAGTCTCTGTGGCTCTTCTGCTCTGTTACCATGGAAACTGGGCTGGAGATTCCTGATGATATTACTGGAGGATACAGCTGTGTGTGTGTGTGTGTGTGTTTTAATTCTCTGTATTAAAACAATAAGTCCTCAGAAAGATACCAAAACAAGCGTGTGATGTTTATCATGCCATTGATGCTGATGTTCAGTGTGTTGTGATGGTTGTTGTGTCACAGGAAGGTCCATCATGTGAGGAAACATCTCCTGTCTTTGACGGCTCAGTTCAGCGGTATGGAACAGGAAGTGAATCTGCTCATGCAGCGTGTGTATAAGGTATGCAAACAGGAAGTTGTGTTGACTTCAGGCTGTATGACACACACACGCTAACAGACTGTCTTCATTTGTGTGTGTAGCTGTTGGATCAGTTGCCTCAGAAGATGGTACCCATGACATCTGGTGGAATGAAGCCGCAGGCGTATCTCAGTCCCAGCACACTGGTGGAGATGACGCTCGGGTCAGTTCAGTGATGACATCACACGTCTCGTGTTTTCCTCCTCATTTTTATGTAAATGCATCGTGATATGATAATGACAGACGTCTGACTTGCAGGATGAAGAAACTGAAAGAGGAGATGGAGGGAGTGGTGAAAGAGTTAGCAGAGAATAATCTGTTCCTGGAGAGGTGATTTCATTTAGAAAACACACAAACAACAGGACAAAAAACTAAATGCACAATGTCATGGTCTGTGACAATGGATCTGTCAGATGTTCTAGTTTTGAGTTTGTGTAATTGTGCGTTTCAGGTTTGGTTCACTGACGGTTGATGGAGGGATCAGGAATGTGGATCGGATGTGACCGTTCTCGTCTGACTGTAGATTCTTTATCACATCTCTTCGCTCTTTATTCCTGTACATATAAATACAATGTAAATACACATGTAGGACTCATGATATATTTCATTTGTCTTGCTTTGACATTATTAGACTGTGAACAGAAATTACTGTTGCTCTGCTTTTGTTTTCAATTATGTTATGTTATATGGGTTAAACGTCAGACGTGTGATCATCAGATGGTTTCTCTCATGTTCATGAAGTTTGTGTGAATGATGGCTTCACATACGATGGCTTGAATTATAAATTGATGTTAAAGACAAATTTTCTCGGTGAAAGTGCGTTAAAGAGAAGCTATCACAGCATTTTGCGGTTGTATGTGTATACTTGTCTAACTACCCATAATGCTTTGCTTTTATTCACACAAACTGCTCGACCAACGAGGAATCCACCAAAAACATGAGCTGTTGAGTAAAACACAGGGAATGTGTGTGTATAATAAAATCTGACAATAAAAATGTGTGGCACCGTTTCGTGTGTTTATATTAGCAGGATGAAGGTTAATGTCACATCCCTCATGGAAACAGACACGAGAACATCCATACTCGGCACTTCGGTTGCTATGGTAACAGCATCAGTATTGCGCATGTAAAAACTCGTGAGCGTCCTCATGATCTGATTACTACATGTGTGTTTGTGTGTTATTTTACTAATGCATCACTTCTGATTATTAGACACGATGCTCGAATCAGACGCTTAATATAGATCAGACTGGAAAACAGTCGCGTGTGCGCGTTACTCCACGAGAGGGCGCTGTTATAAATATCATGAAATCATGGGCGAAAAAATATTCTTAACATCAACCCTGACAATCAATGTCTATAATAAATCAATATAGGTTCTTCTGGCTTAGTACTGAATATTTTTTCATGTTTTATTTGGAGAGATAAAAGGTGATGACGTAGAGACGTCGAATGTTGCTGTACGTAAGTGTTTTTGCAGCTCATAAATAATGCATGAGGCGGGTTCTTGGTGCGTGACGTCACGGCTCGGGTCTGATGTGATTTCTGGAGTCTGATGTGATTTCTGGAGGCTTGTGGATGAATATGAATGCGATGTGATCGGATCGTGTCGAGTGCATGATGTGATTGATTTCTGACGGATGATGATCGGATAAATGTGAATTAATCATGTTCAAGAGCCGATGATGAGGATGATGGAGAAAGAAGAAACTGATCGGAGAACAGCAGAGATCTGAGGTACGAACATCTGATTTCTTCCGACTGTAATGTCTGATTCTTAAGGGAAATTATACTGACTGTGTATATGATCAGATGATTTAAAGATTGTTATTATCAGACACATTTACAGGCCTCACAACATTCACAGTCGGAAGACATTCATCAAAACGCATTTCATCTTTATAAAGCTTTAGCGTGGAAATCTATTAACTTCAGGACAAAATGTTTACATTTTATTATAGACATGATTATTTGTAATATTTAGATCAGATATTTATTAATAGTATTCAAATAGTCATATTTAATTCATTGCGTGCGTGCGTGCGTGTGTGTACAGGACCAAATATTCTCACAATGATGGCAAAAGTCCTACATTTACTGTTTTGATTATATATCAAACTAGTTTAGGGGCAGTTTGTACAATATAGACCGTTTCATCGGACGAGCGCGCGCCGCGCCTGACCCCGAGTTAACTTCCGGTTTGTGTTTGGCTTGTGTCTAATAATATCACTTTTTATATTTAATTTATGTTAATAATAATTTATATTATTATTTTATTGTATAATCATTGTATTAAATAAACGATGTGTTGAATGTGCCCTGTAGTTTGGTCGCATTTAAAGAAACCGTATGGCACATCTAGCGGTTGAGTTTGGTATTGCAGTCTATATTCATAATATTGAAGAGACAAGTTGGCCAAGTCGGTTTCTTTTGCTTGTTATCAGAAATAATCTACAGGCACTCTAGTTTTTGTGGATGTGTACCGGAAGTTAAGTTGGGGGGGTCATGCGCAGTAACGTTTGTTTATGTTGTCACTTTGAAACTCTATAAAAGCCTGTCGACGTGTGACAGCAAAAGATCAGCTGGTGTTGTCAAGGGTTCATGAATTCAATACACACACAAATTTCCCCAGAGTAAACAGAATACTGACATCAGCACTCACACACACACACACACACACACACACACACACACACACACACACACACACACACACACAGTTGTGTTAATGAGTGTCTGTGGAGGTTTGGTCTTTCTGTGTCTCTTGTGGCTGACTGTAATAGAATATCTGAGATCTACAGAAGCTCCAACCATCATCTGACAAACGTCTGTTCACATGTTTATTAAGACTTGAGACACACACACACACACACACACACACACGTCGTGAGGCGACCGGAATCCTTACACGAGGATTCCTTGTTATCATTATCATGGAAACTGGGCGTGCAGGATGGCTTCAGTCAGATGTGTTTTTGTGTTTAATGCTTGTGTGTTGTGTTGTGTTTCAGCTGTGATCTGAGCGCAGGAGTGGAGATGGTGTATCTTCTGTCTGTGGAGGGTGTAAAGCCCTCTTTCCACTCATCCCTCGTCTTCTACCCCACCGTCAACCACTCTGACAGAAACGATTCGTCCACACCCCCCGCAGCGGTCCTCTGCCGTCTGGACGGCCCGTCCTCCACCTCGCAGACCAACGGCTCTCTGACCTCATATGATCTGACCCCGGCGGAGGTGACGCTTCTCGGGCTGATCTTGGGCGTCTTCTGGGTGATATCGGTTCTGGGCAACTCTCTGGTTTGTCTGGTGATCCATCGCAGTCGCAGAACTCAATCGACGACCAACTATTTTGTGGTGTCGATGGCTTGTGCGGATCTGTTGTTGAGTCTGGCGTGCGCTCCCTTCATTTTTCTGCAGGTGTCTGCGGGTCACTGGCCTCTGACCGCCGCCGCGTGCAAAGCCGTGCGTTACCTGCAGCACTTGTGTCCCGGAGTTCAAGTCTACGTGCTTCTGTCCATCTGCGTCGACCGTTTCTACACCATCGTTTATCCTTTGAGCTTCAAAGTGTCGCGCGAGAAAGCCAAACGGATGATTTTGGCGTCTTGGCTCTTCGACGCGGCTTTCGTGTCTCCGTGCCTGTTCTTCTACGGATCGTCGGCGTCTCCGGACCACTGTGACTTTTTTTTGACGGACTCCTGGGACGGGCTGGGGTATGCAGTGGCTCATCTGCTCTTCGGGTTCCTGGTGCCGGCGCTTCTTATCGTGTCTTTCTACCAGAGGGTGGTCCGATACATCTGGAGAATCAGCACGGACGGCCGTACGGTCCGCAGAACCATGAACATCGTCCCCAGAACTAAAGTGAAAACCATCAAGATGTTCCTGATGCTCAACATGATGTTTCTTCTCACCTGGATGCCGTTTTATGTAGCTCAGCTCTGGCACCCCCCAGCCGTGTCAGGGCCCGGCAGACAGGGAGCGCTGTTCTTCATCTCGGTGGTCTGGATCTCCTTCAGCTCCACGGCTTCAAAGCCGACGCTCTACTCCATTTACAACGCCAACTTTAGACGTGGCATGCGGGAAACTTTCTGCATGTCATCCATGAAGTGTTATCGTAGTAATGCGTACACCATCACGGCCAGCTCACGAATAGCTAAGAAGAACTATGTCGGGGTTGTTGATATTCCTGTGCCGGCAAAAACCCTCATCAAAGACTCGGTTTATGACACTTTTGACAGAGAAGCAAAGGAGAAGAAATTAGCCTGGCCTATCAGCACCAACCCACCAAACACTTTTGTATAAAGAGTCTCAATAAACCCCCCCCACACACACACACAGGCTCAATTTTTGTCCTGTGTACCGCCTGTAGGTTCGTGATTGTGTTTGTGTTGAGATAAACATCATCCTTACAGAGTGTTTAACAAACACAACGGTTATTGACATGATAAGAGAATGAACTTCCCATTGATGCTGATGTTTGTGCCGTTTTCCCACCGCAAGTGATGTCACTTCCTGGAGAAACAGGATTTACCTAAAGAATATTCATATTCATATTCACTTCATTGTGATATTGTTAGAAAACTAAAATCATTACATTTAGTAATGTACATGAAGACATGTATGATGTACGGTGGCAGCAGTGGTGCTAACAGAGAGAAAACACAGACATCCTCATAATCCTGAAAGCTCTCGTTCTGTGTTCTTCTGTTTGTGTTTGTTTGTATGATGGTCTGGTTTGTGTTCATGTAAGAGACACAAACTTGTGTTTTTGTGCCTGTAGTTACAGATCAACTGTTTCTCATTGTATTTGTGATGTTTATTACACAGACAATGTCATTTTACAATAAAATTTTCTTAACATCTGACGTCTGGAGTTTTTCCTCACTGATGGAATTCTGAATTCAGACACACTAGAGGAATAGAGACTCATTTATTATGACATGATCCAATATTCCCTCAGTTGGTTTCTCATTTATTTTATTAAGAAAATCTGAAATTTAGAAAAGTAACATCACATCTCTTCAAGAAGCCACATGATCAGATCATTCAACTTACACACTTACATTTTATACACAATTTAGATTTTCTAGAACAAAAAATGAGCGACAGATAAAGGTGTGACGTGTTTATATTATACACACAAAGCAACATGACAATGTTTATAACTATTTCTGCAACAAATGACAGTTTACATTTCATACATGTCATAGAAAAATATACTCTAGACTATGTCAAAGAGTCAGATTTTAATCATACGTCATGCAGGAATCGCATCTCACTGAAACAGTCAAATAATCCACAGGTATTAAACTTGAACATCTAAAATAATGAAAGTGAGAGTAAAAAACGACATTCATTCAATCATTTTATAATTCTAATTCAGATAAGTGCTTTTGTGTTTTTATTACGTTTTTACTGTCAAATAGAGCAAAAAACAACAACAAAGATCTTAAAGTATGAGCAGAATAAAATAAGAGCTTTGAAGGAAAGTGCATTTAAGCTTCAGTTAGTGAAATAAATACAACAAACGTTTATTCCTCCCGAGACACACCGTCTCTTATTCATACAAGAGCCAAAACCAAGTGCTATGTGTTGAAATATTCAATTTTTTAAAGTGCAAAAAGCCGATCAGGACAATGTGTTTATCTCTGCAGGTTTTATGTCATATAATCACAATCACTAGAGGAGTTTCTGCCATTCATCTCGTGAACATAAACCTTCCTGTCTGTATTGACATAAATATTTGGAAGATTTCAAATGAATTATATAAAAGAAGACAAAGTCACACCACATAAATATCAAATTAATGTCAGATGAATGAGAATGATCCTTTCTGACTCCTTTCATAAGATGAGCTTATTTAACATCACATCACATTACCAACGAATAAACACATAAATGATGATCCCTTAAACACTGTGTCTGACTAAACATACACATTCAATACTGTTTATCATTCTCAAGAACTGATCGCGTGTGTGAATTACGGCGCCGTCTTGTTCTGGACGTTTCCGTTGGAACTGAATTTGCCGTTTTTGGGTATTTTGGAGCTCTGTGGTGGCTTCTGATCGTCTCCGGTTAAAAGGGCTTTAATTTCAGATGGTATTTTCCCCTGATCCATGGCCAAACACCACTGCTTATACTGAAGAGACAACAGCACATTAAACACACACATCATCATCATCATCATCATCATCATCATCATCATCATCATCATGTAATTTATGCAACCACTGTATATCCTGCACTTGCTGCTATTGCACTTCTGGTTAGACCTAAACTGCATTTCGTTGCCTTGTACTTGTACATGTGTAATGACAATAAAGTTGAATCTAATCTAATCTAATCTAATCATCATGTAAACAGACAAGTGTTTACCATGTCCAGCTCCTCTCTCAGGGCACAGATGGCTCTCTCTTTACTGGAAACAAGTTCCTCCAGATACTGGTAACGCAGTTTCTTTCTGGCACGACACTCACGCGCGCTCTGTCTGCTTCTCTCCAGTTTGGCCTTCAGGTCGATCTTGGCAGGTTTACGCCCACGTTTACCAGGTTTCTTTACTTTACCACCAACCATCTGAAAACCACAACAGACATTTACATTCAAACACATTTGCACAATGAGCTGCTTATCTGCTTCTTCTTTTTCCTTATTTCTATACTTTTGTCTTTCGGCTCTACTGTCTGTATTAATACGTTTTTACTGCTTTACAACAACACAAAAGTGTAAAAAGCACTATAGAAATAAACTCGTGTTCAATTAAAATAACATAAACACTACAGTTATGATATATATATATATATATATATATATATATATATATATATATATAGTTATGGTACTGTACTATAATACTTACATGAACACAATGTACAGTACAGTGCTAAACATGATATAGCTATATATACTTTTAACAATAAATCACTTTTGTACAGTCAGTGAAGGTAAAATATAAAGGCAGAGTGTAAACATGTCAGATGTGTGTTTATATAACTCACCTTAATGTCATCCATCACGTGTTGTGTTGTGAACGCTGAGCTGCTGTCGTGTTCTGATCGTCGAGCATTAAACTTTAATCGATTATAAACTCAGATTGAGATGATTTTCATCGATATTGCAGCAGAAACGACTGTGTTTTTAGCCCAATGCTAATAGCGCTCTTCCGCTTCTGGCACACGTGACGTCCACTGCGCGCACTGCATGATGGGATGTGTAGTCTCCGTCGTATACACGAAATTTAAAACTCAAAATAACTAACATTCATTTATCCGAATCTCAAAATGAATCCAAAGATACAAAGTTTTAGAAGTGTAACAGAGCAAAAATAAATAATGACCATAATAAATGAAACGAAACAAATATATAGATATATATTCACAGACACACACGCACGCGCACGGCTATCTTTAGGCAGTGGGTTATCTCCATTTTCCTGATGTCTCTATTGGTCAGTAATAATGAAATGTGCTTCTAACAGGTTAAAGTAGTAATAACATGTTTGATATTTGTCATGTTATTCGTGTGTAACATGTATGAAACGGGTTTGTGTGATTGTGTAATGAGAGCCGAAGCGCCGCCTCATAAACTCACACTTGTGTTTGTGACGAGACTTTCTCTTCTCATTCACGGAGACATTTTACCCCTTTAATCTCAATTTATTCTCACTTTTATCTCAGTGTGTTTCAGGCCGGTTTGTGTTTCAATGACGCCATGATGTTCTTTACCCTCGATGAGCGCACGCGCGTTTCATCTAATCTCATCTGATCTTCTGTACTCAGTCGATCAACTTTACAAGTATACTAGTCATTCAGACTTTTTTGGTAACGTTAGTATAACTAGTCGTCTGATCCGATGATTCACTTCAACATGACCTCGAGTCAAACTTTAACGGTGAGTTTTTAACTGAGTTTTACACGAGAAATAGGCCGCGGCGCGCGCGCGCGTGTACACGATGTTGTGAGTTTTGTTCACGCCAATTTTTGTATGAAAATGACAAGAAACGACAAAAATGTAGTTCATAATCTTAAAAAATTTCATTTGTCGCTTGTCATTGTGTTTAGATATGTGTGACACTAACATGTTTAAAGAGAAAGTGTGTGTGTGTGTAATATTTCTAACATTCAATAAATAAATAGACTAACTTCACGTGACGATATTAAATACTGTAGTATATAGTGTACATACTTTGGTATGGTTTAAAAACACTGTAGTATAGTGTTTCTGTGTGAAGTGTTAAGGAAGTGTTTTTGTTGTGTTGTTATTTGACGTCAGTGGATTGAGATATGAAGATGCCCAGAGATAATGTGTTTGATGATGATGATCTGCTTATCAAACTCATAAAACACAACACCAGAGATCATCAGTCAGCTAATATGTAAACATGATGTTTATGTTTTAAACACACGTGTTTTTGAT
Organism: Oreonectes daqikongensis; assembly: GCA_026939265.1. Classification (NCBI taxonomy): domain Eukaryota; kingdom Metazoa; phylum Chordata; class Actinopteri; order Cypriniformes; family Nemacheilidae; genus Oreonectes; species Oreonectes daqikongensis. The sequence continues at coordinate 60,863 of JAOTQM010000629.1, read as the reverse complement.
TGTAATCTGACACACAGATCAATCTGGATTATACAGACATATAGTGTGATCATTTGTGTAAAGTGTTGTGTGTTGTCACTGAGGATTGTGGGTACGTTATTAACTCACTGCTCTCATCAGAATGTGTTTGTTGTGGTTGGGAATCTTGTATCATCATATGTGATTTTCTTCTGTTGAGAATTTCCCCTCGTAAAATTAAACCCTCTTGCGTCTACAAATGCATCGCTTGATAAAAGAAAGCCGTACAGCATCATAAAGATGAGACATGAGATCTGCTGAACGATGACACGGTTGCTGTAGTTTGTGTAGTTGATGGTTAAATGAATCAATGTCGGGTGTCTTGATTATAACACAGGTGTCTTGAGATTCACAGCAGCGTCTGGAGGTTTATTTCATTTGTTCTGATGGTCGACTGACGGGTCAAAGTCTCATCGCGTTATCTCAGACAGACAGCTTGAGCTGTTAACCTTCGCTCAGAGAGCCGAACGTGACCGGCGGACCATACATCACCTCTGAGCAAACACATTTAAAGTAAACACGGAGAAGGTCAGAGAAAATGGGACCAGCGTAGCCTTAAAACAACCAGTTCATTAACATTTTACACAAAAGCTTTGCTTGTACTTGATGTTTTATATTTCATGTTTATATTCTTAGGATGAATGAAGGGTCACAGGGGTCAGCGGAGGGAAAATCATGTCAAAGTAATGCAGAAACTCGTGTGATGGATGTTGTTGATAGTTTTCTTCTGTCTGCAGGTGTTTGAAGTCCGTGTGTTTCTTCATCCTTGACATCAGTGTGACATCATCACTTCCAGACACAATGAGGCCGATCATCTGGTGAGGGTCACGTCTCTCTTTTCTTGAGACGGTCATGAGTTCGGTGCGGTCCGTCGGGCCCGAGGGCCTCGTAGCTCTGCTGGAGGGCTGTCTGGACCGCGTGCTGCTGATCGACAGCCGTCCGTTCGTGGAATACAACACGTGTCATATTCTAGAGGCCGTGAACGTCAACTGCTCCAAACTGATGAAAAGAAGATTACAACAAGACAAAATCCAGATTACTGAACTCCTGCAGCATTCTGCCAAGAGGAAGGTGAGTCAAACACATTCTTACCCTCGGAAGATCGCTTTATACACGCGTGAAACTAATAAACAAGCCATTCTTTCTCACAAGAGGCCTTAGAAACAGGTTGCCGAGTGACCTCATCCCACAGTCTCTCTGTGATCATGTGACTTGATTTATATGTTGATTCCTGAAATGGAGATTGTCTGTGTGTATGTGATGAACACTACGCTAAGTGTGTGTTTGTCGTGTGTTGCAGTTAGAACTTCAGGGTCAGGAGGTGGTGGTATATGACCAGAGCTCACCTGACCCCGCCTCTCTTTCATCTGAAGCCTTTCTCAGCATCTTATTGGCCAAGCTAGAGAAAAGTTTCCCATCTGTTCATCTGCTCGCAGGTAACGGCTGTGTTACATCACACACACCCTGCGTCCGAAATCGACTGCTTCCATACTATATAGTAGGCGCGAATCTGAAACCTCAGTATGCACAAAAACAGTAGGTGAGAAATACCCGGATGGTCTACCGCATCCGCTGAGATGTGCATTGGATGGACACTTCTCTATCCCATGATGCCACGGGAGCAGAGCAAAAGTAAATCAAATAAAACTAGCGGAAACCTTCAAGGCGGGTGTCGGTTTTCTTGTGAATAAATTGTGTTTTTATCAACGCCATCATAGGTCAGAGAGCATACGCCGGGTCATGTGACGGAAGCAGTATGTCCGAAATATATTCATACTACACCCACTCATACTATATAGAACGTAGCACTGTTTTAACGGTTTACCGAATATCGGACCCAGCTACGCAGTATACATGACATCATTACATTTACACTCTGTCATGTGATGACAGTAAACAGGAAGTGATTGTAGGGATTGAGGAAGCGAATCAGTAGAATCAGTCAATAGCTGCTTTGTGTCTGTGGACATGATAGAGAAACCGAGATTTGATTTCTTCCTCTTCTTGCAGGGTTACTGTAAGTTTCAGATGGTTTATAGTGATGATGTCATCTGTGATACTATTGTACAACACACACACACACTCACTATTCTCTGTGGTGATTGACAGGTGGTTTTGTGGAGTTCTCACGTCTGTTCCCGGGTCTATGTGAAGGGAAATCCACACTGGTTCCGTCCTGTATCTCTCAACCGTGTCTCCCCGTCACAAACATCGGACCCACGCGCATTCTGGCTCACCTGTATCTGGGCTGCCAGAGAGATGTTCTCAACAAGGTCGGTCTCGACACGCCGCGTGTTTTCACGGTTGTTTTTGCAGTCGAATTCACACAAACTTTGACATCACAGGAGCTCATGCAGCAGAATGACATCGCTTACGTGCTGAACGCCAGTAACACGTGTCCCAAACCCGACTTCATCTCAGAATCGCGCTTCCTGCGGGTGCCGGTCAACGACAGCTTCTGCGAGAAGATCCTGCCGTGGCTGGACAGATCCGTGGACTTCATAGGTGAGAGGAGATCACGTGAACCGCTGACGTGTCATGTCGAGTTGATCGGTTGACCTCTCGTTGTTTTCTGTCAGAGAAAGCCAAGGCCAGCAACGGAAGAGTTCTGGTCCACTGTCTGGCTGGAATCTCCCGCTCGGCCACGATAGCCATCGCTTACATCATGAAGAGAATGAACATGACGTTGGATGAAGCGTACAGGTACCACACAGAGAGAAAGAACAGAAAGAACACTTGTTTATATGAAACCGTGACATGTTCTTGGGTTTTTCGGCAGGTTCGTCAAAGAGAAGCGGCCCACCATCTCGCCAAACTTCAACTTCTTGGGTCAGTTGCTTGACTTCGAGAAGAAGCTCAAGTGTGCGAGCGAGACGGCGGTCAAACCCAAAGCCGCGCTGCAGACGGATCCATTGGAACATCTGACCTCTGAGGGATCGCAGGAGTCTCTCGGCGATCAACATCTGATGACCCGGGCCATCTGCGGTCTGCAGCTCGGGGACGAGCCGGAGGAGAACACCAGACCCAAGCGCTCCTTCTCTCTGGACATCAAGTCATACGGTGAGTCTGGAGCATCGATACGAAAGTTAACCGCTCAGCCTGACGGCCCAGAACACTACAAACCTCCCGCTTACAAAGACTCGGCCAGCAAACCCTGTCAGTTCTCACCCGTGCAGGAGGTTTCAGAACAGAACACACCAGAACGCAGTCCAGAAGAACGCACCGCAGATAAAACCAGTCCACCCTCCAAACCGCAGACGGGGTCGTGGTGTCGCCAGGCGCTACATCGCAGCGGCAGCATGGAAGAAACCCAGCAGCCTAAAGCCGGGCCGGGCACACTCAAGGGATGGCACTCCGACATCCTCCTGGCTCCGGTGACCGGCGGCTGGTACCTCTCGTCTGATTCGGCTCGGTTCTACTCCACGCCGGCGTACGGCTGCGGTCAGGACCCGGAGAGCGTGCGCAGGCGCGGACGGCAGCGCGGAGGAGACTGCGGTGACTCCCGCCGGAGCTGGCACGAGGAGAGCAGCTTTGAGAAACAGCTGAAACGCCGCAGCTGTCAGATGGAGTTTGGAGACGGGATGTCAGAGACTCACTCGAGAGAGGACATCAGACAGATGGGCAGTCAGTCCAGTTTCTCTGGAAGCATGGAAATCATCGAGGTGTCCTGAGATCTTGGCAGCACAAGTGTGTTTGTAGATGAATGTTGGACGTCACTCGCTCATTTGTTAGAAAACTGAGCCCCTGCGTTAACTGGATTCACCCCAAAGCCCATCCCAACTGTCCAGTACCTCAGATATTCTTCATGCTCACTGATATGTAGCTCATTGACTATATTGATCTCAGGTCTTTCTTTTGACAAGCAGGACACGGTATGAATGATGTCTGTTGTGCTGTCAGAACCTTTATTCAGTTCAGATGTGTTCATTGTGCAGGAGAGGTTTTGCTGTTGAGCTTCATCCAGTGACATCAGAGGATTAACCATCATTCAGGATCATGTGACACGGAAACAAAATGAAGAAAACGGATCCTACAAACACATTCAGAAAACAATCACATGACCGAAAACATCACCAGTCCCAGATTCCCTCTTTTTGAGAATATTAAAATCCTCTTGACTGCTTTCACTTCACTTTTTGTTTCAATTCATCTATTTTGTTTTGTAAAGAAATGTATTTGTTTACCAAACTACTGGCAAACATTTACATTAGCCCACAGAACAAACGGATTAAGGGATCATGAATCGAAACTCTTGACTGGTGGTGTAAATACAGCGATTCAGTGTGAATAAATGAAGAATATCATGTTTGATTCAGTGATGGAGGTCAGTGTAAATCATGTGAATCACAGCACTTGAGCTTTGTTTCCTCATGTTATTGTGTTATAGTACATAGTTTATCAAACTCTTGCTCCTTCAGATGTGTGATGATGATGATTGTTTGAAATTGAATTATTTGCAATGATAAAGAATGTTTCAGTCAAACATATTCACAATACAGTTTAATCTGGTGTCACTTTTTCTCTTGAGTGTTTGTGAATATATTTAAACAAATAATCCAGCACAGACTTTCATGAGAACACTGACCTGAGATCAGTCAGTATATTGTGTAGGTATCTGACTGTTCCTGGATCAGCAGTCTTCAGAAACGCACCAGTCCTGTCATCCGTGTTCTTCAACAGAATGATGTGTGAGTTTGCTAAAGATATATTTTATATCATGAATGGATTAGGTTTTTGATCAATTATTTACAAACTAGTCCATTTTAGACGTTAGGGTAAATGATTACAGATACTATTGTCATTGAGACCAGACAACCAATCATTTCAATGATCTTTATTATCTGAGGAAGGTGTTTGTGTTTCAGATGATCATTCACTGTTTATATGGTCAGGATCAAAATATTTTTATTTGAAATATTATCGAGTTTGAGCCGTCTTAACTGATAACAAATTGCCCTGACATATCTTAAAATATGTCAGTGCCATTATTTTGTCTCAAGATGCACACCAGTGATGATTTTCATCTAAGGCATTTTAATAAAGTATTTACCAAAAGCATAGTCCTGTCTTAAGATGAGCCTTGTCTTAAACCAGGCCAATATGTATAAATCATAGGTGTAGCCAAAACAGCTTGTGTTTCTAAGGTATGTATGTGTTTCACAGTGGGAATTATATCATAAAGGTTATACAACATAATAAAAAAAAAATCACCATTCATTTTATTTTTAACAAGCGCAAATGACGAGGCTTCAGTGGACATGATCAAAGACTGACAGTCGTTTTCAGTGGTGGAGAATAAGGACTGAAGTACGCGCAAATCACCACTAGGTGTCACCGTGGAGACGAGTGGCGCTGGATTGTTCCAGTTTTGTTCACCTGTGTTTCACGAAGCCTCGTTCTGCCCACAACTATTAATGACAATAGCAAAATAAGATGTAAAGAGTAATATTCATGTAAAAACAAAATAATACTGTTGAATCTGTTTTCCAGTGGTAAGGTTGTAATGTGTAACAGACCCGGCGTCCTCGAGGATCATCCAGCACGTGCACAGTGAGCGGGTAAGACGAGTCTTTTCTTTAGATGTTTCATTTGCTGGATATTTGTGACACTCGTCTCGTAGCGGCCTAATAAACTTTACATTGAAGGAGCATTGGATGAGAAACTTATTTAACTACATATGAAGAAACAATTAAACGAGATAAATTAATATCAAACTGCAGTTGTTTTGATTAAGCCATAATAACTAAAAACAAATACAGCTAAATTACACAATAAAAACATGATGACGTAATAAAAAACATGTTTGGAAACAAACTCTTCACATTTTACTACTTATTTTGATAATCTAATAATTCATACAAATGTAAATAATTTTAATCATGATGTGTTCTTAGCAACAGGAAGTTTGTTTGAGTGTTATTTTGTAAATATTTTGGCTGAACTAGTTTGACAACCCACGCGCTCTCTCTACGGAAGTTATTCCGGTGGTCGTGCCCCGTACTTCCGCTCGGCCCCGACACGCCGCCGTTGAATCTTTTACATGCGCACTCGAGTCACTTGAACAGGGCGGATGATGATGGAGCGGTAAAGTTCACGGTAAGGTGCACTAACGTTCACTTTATTCACACGTTTACACGCTCGCGTTATGTTTTATTTGTCCGGTTGAAAGTTTCGCGCGAGGCTTTTGTCTGACAGCGCGCGCGGGGAGACGGCTGTGGCTCGTGCCATCATCACATGAAAACATTATTATCAGCGAATTAAACCGATAACTCGCCACGCTTGAGACTCAACACGACAGAGACACTGACGCAGTTGCGTAAAACGGAGGTTTGACGTTATTTCGGCGTGTTTTCTTCGGTCTGTCACGCCACGTTCACTGAGCCCCGCGCGTGACATGCGTGTGTAAGTTAACACTGTACGAGTGATCAAAAAGTCGATTATTTTGATAGTTCGATTGAATAATCGATTATTAACCGAACAGCTTGGATAAATACGGGTGTGTGAGGAACATTAGTGTGTGTTTTGGTTTCGTGAACCATATGGCAACGATTAACGTGACTATTGGACCCGTGTTGCATCAGAAAAACACTGTGGTGAAGAGATTGTGTCACAGGGCAATACCGTGGCACTGGGATGCACCACTTTGAACCGAATAAGTACTCAAATATCGTGATGCTGCACGGTAGGTATAGAATAGTATGACGGTAAAACGATGGTACATACAAACATTACCATGGTATTACCATAGTATTATTGACAGTAAAAGATTGGGGGGATGTGAGTCATGCTGAAAATGCAAATTCAGCACATTGTTGTTGTTGTTTTGTGCTTTACATTTATTAACTTTAGGTTAAAGGCAGACAAATATCACCAATATTAAAAATACTGTAGTCTACTTTAGCATTTACTATAGTAAACTGTAATAGAATTGTATTATATGTTAGTAATAATTACTGTACTTGAAGTATTCTTTAGTATTAACCGCAGTGCTGGTAATTTTTACTGTGTTAATACACTGTTATCAAGAAATCTTAAAACAGTTTATTATAGTAAATGCAAAAGTTTACTACAGTATTTTGTAATGCTGGGCAGTTGTTTTATTTTATTCTATTCTGTAATACATTTGTTTAGTGGTTGTGTATCAACACAGATGTGAAATCTTTCTCTCTTTAACAGTTACACAGAAGAGTAACATGTTCTGTTATTATTTTTGATATGTTATGTATTAACCCATTAATATTCTTTAGTGTTCTGAAACATTGTGGTATCTAAAAATCTCTTGTATGGACCGACATTATATTTTGTGTACAGTAAGGATTATTGACTCAACAAATGTGTGTTGCGTGTTAGTGTATCAGTGGGTTGATATTTGCTGTGCTGGATGAACCTGCTTTAAGACTCATGTTGACGTTTTCATCTAATGTTTGTGTGTCAGATGTGTGAGTTCTGTGTGGAGGTTTGGAATAAACACACAACGGACAGCAGCTAACCCACGTATGGCCTGCGAGTCGGCTTTCCCTGCCATCATGGACGAGCAGGCCCTTATGGGACTGAACCCCAATGCTGACGCCTGCTACAGGCAGAGAGTGAGACGACAACACACACACACACACACACCTCCTGTCTGTACTATTAATTCCGTTGTAATTGAGTTCTTCAGAAGCCCTGCATTCACAATATTTGACAGACTCCATCCCTTGTTATCAGTGTAAATATTTAGAAAAATTGGATCACACTGACTGTATGAGTGCAGCATTTACAGATCTGTGTACATTTCATGTAAAATGTACATTTTCATCAGTGACAGTCATTCATAATTCACACATCAATGCAGCTGATACCCGGTGATTTAACACATTAAAATTGAACTGGATTTCACAGGGTTTCAGGTTTTATGCTTATAAATGGACCAAGTAATGTCATTTATTTACGAGTCTGTTTGATGAATAACTATAACATTAGAATCAAACACAAACCTTGTAAAGTGTAATGTGTGTGTTTTTCAGGCGCTGGTGTATTTCGAGCAGTTGAAGGAGTCTCTGGATGGTTGGGAGGTTTGTGCTGAAGCTCTGGTTAAAGGTCTTTACAGGTGAATATCAGACATTTAATTCAGTTGTGCTGTAAAGAATCTTCACTGAATAACATGAAGTCATTTCTCTGTTACTCTTTCAGTGATGATCACGTGAAGTTCTTCTGCTTTCAAGTGCTGGAACATCAGATCAAATTTAGGTATTTTAAACCTTTATTCACACACAAATGATGTCCTGAACCGTTTTGACAGTCTATCGAATGATTTTTTTGAATACTTTAGTGAACGGCTGTTTCAGAGGCAAGGGTTGTAACGTTACTAAAAAAATAAAGATCACTATATTAAATGTATTTAAGTGTGCAATATAATGCCACCTGTTTAAAAAACTTCAATATCAATGGTTGGTTATGTATGAAGTTTTTAGCTGATTGTGTTTAAATGTTGTGTGTTGTTCAGACATGGGTCTCTGACTGGTGCTCAACAGCAGCTGATCAGAGAGACTCTGATGAAGTGGCTACAGTCTCAGGTTAGTGTTATTTATGTGTGGTTGTGTGTTATTAACACGTGTGTGTGATGTGATTCATCTCTCTGTGTTGTTGTGTGTGTGTAGCTGATGAATGTTCATCCTGAGAAGCCGTTTATCAGGAATAAAGCTGCTCAGGTTCTGGCCCTCACGTTTATTATGGAGTATCTCACTCTCTGGCCCAAGTTCTTCTTTGACATCCTGGCACTGGTGGGGCTGAACCCGAACGGTGTGGACATCTACCTGCGGACGCTTATGGCCATAGATGCTGAAGTGGTGGATCGAGACATCCTGCACAATCCTGAGGTACTGAGTGTGACCTGAGATCTCTGATGTCTTTATCTTTCTTTGTGCCCTGAGCGTCCATCTCTGTCTGCTCCGCAGGAGACGCGCAGGAACACGCTGATCAAAGACAACATGCGTGAGCATTGCATCCCTGCGCTGGTCCAGTCCTGGTTTCAGATCCTTCAGACGTATCAGCACACACACAGCGAGCTGACGTGCCAGTGTCTGGAGGTGGTGGGAGCGTACGTGTCGTGGATCGACCTCAACCTCATCGCCAATGACAGGTCGGAGTGTACCGAACTCAATATTTTACCCATGTTTCAAGCTCTCCCAGTGCTCATGTGACTGTGTGTTTGTGTAGGTTTGTAAATGTGTTGCTCAGTCACATGTCTATGGAGGAGCTGCGTGAGGAGGCCTGTGATTGTCTCTTTGAGATCGTCAATAAGGGAATGGATCCTGTTGACAAAACCAAACTGGTGGAGTCTCTGTCTCGAGTGCTGCAGTCCGCCGGCTTCTTCAACGTCCAGCAGGTGCGTGAATCTGTTCTCACAGCAGCGTCGTTTCATAAAATAAACACACACGATGACAGGATGTATATCATCTGTCAGGAGGAGGATGTGGACTTTCTAGCGAAGTTCTCTCGTCTGGTCAACGGCATGGGTCAGTCTCTGGTGCTAAGCTGGACTAAACTCAGTAAGACGGGAGATGTGAAGGTTGCGGCGGAGACGCTGTGCGCTCTGGAGGCGAAGGTCCCGCTAATGCTACAGCTGCTAATTCATGAAGATGACGATATTTCAGCGAATATCGTGGCCTTCTGTTACGACTACCTGCATGTGCTCAAACAGGTACACACGTGGATGACATCGGTGTGTGTGTGTGAGCTTATCTGATGTGATGTTCATCTCTGACCATTTGTGTTTGTTTAGCTTCCAGCTCTCAGTGATCAGCAGAAGAGCAACATTGAGGTAAAGCGACGTCACGTGTTGTCACTGCTGATTGTTATTAGCGCTGTCATTTATGATTGTTGTTGTTGTCATGATACAGGCGATCATGCTCGCTGTGATGAACAAGCTGAAGTATGATGATGAGTATAATTTTGACAATGAGGTCAGTCTGAACAATGGTGAAATCTCTGTTTTTCTCTGGATTGTTAGCGGTGACGTGTAATACAGTGTGTGTGTGTTTCAGGGTGAAGATGAGGCCATGTTTGTCGAGTACAGGAAACAGTTAAAAATGCTGCTCGACCGACTGGCTCAAGTTTCTCCTGAACTTCTGCTGGAGGCTGTACACAGAGTCTTCAACAACACGATGCAGTACGACACACACACACACACTTTAAATCTTTCTCAAACAGAATGTGTTTTGAGACGCTGATGACTGTGTGTGTGTGTGTGTGTGTGTGTGTGTGTGTGTGTGTGTGTGTGTGTGTGTGTGTGTGTGTGTGTGTGTGTGTGTGTGTGTGTTTCAGGAACTGGCGTGCGGTGCCATTCATGGAGGTGGAGGTGGCCATCAGACTGCTGTACATGTTGGGTGAAGCTCTTCCAGCATCACATGGAGCTCATTTCTCTGGAGACGCAGCTAAATCCAGCACACTGCAGGCCATGATGAGAACGGTGAGAGTCTGTCAACCCGGATTATACTAAGACCACGTTTACACGATGAAAAACGTCGACCTTCTGGTTACGAGTCCGATTCCCTAACTATTAGGCCACAATGTGCTTGCGCACGTACACAGTTATAAGCCAAAAGTGCAGTAAATCTACATTTTGCTTGGGAAACGTGAACACACAGTCGAGCTAGGAGACCTCGCAGTACTGGAGGCTGCCATTTTGTTTTGGTTTTACTAACGCGACTGAATGCGTAATACGCGTGCGCGTGACGGCAGCGTTTGCAAAAAGTTTTGTGTTTACATGGAGAGATGAAAACGGCTTTCAAAGTTTGCATTTTCAGTCCCCAAAACACAATTTCCAAACAAATGGCCAAAACGCATAAAAAGTTTTGCGTTTTTATTTGAAAACGATCTTGTGTAAACTGCCTCTGTTACACAATTTAAACGTGTGTGTGTGTGTAGCTCATCTCCTCTAGTGTCAGTGAGTATCAGCATTCATCTGTAAGTCTGGAGTTCTTCGAGACAGTCGTCCGCTATGATAAATTCTTTCTGGTGGAGCCGCAGCACATTCCCAACGTTTTGGTGAGTTTAGAAATGTAGATCAGTCTTAAATATCTATACATGTGTTTTTGTGTGCATAAAATGTTTATTGTGAGTGTGTTTGGTTCAGATGGCCTTTTTAGATCATCGTGGTCTGAGGCACAGCAGTCCAAAGGTCCGCAGTCGAGTGGCTTACCTGTTCTCACGCTTCATCAAAACTCTACAGTGAGTCTGTCAGAACACACACACACACACACACACTCGCTTTGTCTGTAGTTAACGTGACTGATAAACTTCTTTGTGTGTGTGTGTTGTTGTGCGTGTGTGTGCAGTAAACACATGAACGCGTTTATCGAGGACATTCTGAGCAGAATACAGGACCTGCTGGAGCTCGCACCTCCGGTAACTGTTTATCCTCACCTGCTTTACTTGTCATGTGAGTTTTACTCCGATGATCTTCTGAGTGTTCAGTGTGTTCGGTCCGTCTGCAGGAGAACGGTTTTCCAGCTCTGCTCAGCAGTGATGATCAGCTCTTCATGTTTGAGACGGCCGGTGTGTTGATTGTGAGCGGAGAGAGTCCGGCCGAGCGCAAGCAGGCTCTGATGCGCAGTCTCCTGTCACCTCTGATGGAGGCTTTCCGCATGCTGCTCGAAAAACTGCCTCAGGAGGCCGACGAGGAGAGACAGACGGTGCTGACCGACTGCTTGAGTCACGCCGTGGGCTTTGCCAGGTATAACCATAGGGTTCAAACGTACATCGCAAGATTTTAAAGTGGTAAATCATTGTTGAGAGTGAGTTTTGTGTGTTTCAGTCGCACCAGTAAGGCATTCAGCAATAAGCAGACGGTGAAGCAGTGCGGCTGCTCTGAGGTTTATCTGGACTGTCTGCAGACCTTCCTGCCTGCCCTGAGCTGTCCCGTCCAGCGAGGGTCGCTGCGCAGCGCCGTGCGCTCATTCTTGCACCGCATGATCATCTGTCTGGAGGAAGAGGTGCTGCCCTTCATCCCCGCCGCGTCTCAACACATGCTGAAGGACTGTGAGCCCAAAGATCTGCAGGAGTTTATTCCTCTCATCAGTCAGATCACAGCCAAGTTCAAGGTACTGAAACACACAGATGATCTGACTTCACTTCGTCGTGAAACTCGATGGCTGATTCTCTCTTTCTCTCGCTGGCAGAACCAGGTGTCTCCCTTCCTGCAGGAGATCTTCATGCCTCTGGTGATGGCCATATTTGAGGTGTTGTCCCGTCCGGCGGAGGAGAACGATCAGACGGCGGCGCTGGAGAAACAGATGTTGAGACGAAGTTACTTCAGCTTCATTCAGACCATCGCCAGCAGCGGGATGAACGAGGTCATGGCCAGACAAGGTGAGATGTCTCCTTTGGATCAATAACCAGCCCCCCAAAAAAATTTAATGAAAATATTTTAAGAATACGTCATGAAACTGCTGTAGCACAATTATTTTATTTTTACACTATTACTGAAAAATGCTTTGTTTTTTCGGTATATAGACTTATCATCATAATCCCACAATTCTGCACAATTACATTTTTCATGCAGATTTATTTAACAGTAGCATTCAAGATGAAAACTGAACGATCGATCAAAATAAAACACTGCGCACTTCGGTTTTTGAGACCAATTTGGTAATTCGATTATTTATATGGTTTTGATTCAATATCGATTAGTTATCAGTATTTCATTTAAAATCATTCTAGTTTTGCAGACATGAAATTTATATTTAAATATATAAATACACATTCACATTAATAGTAGAGCCCACACAATTATTGAATTAAAAAAATAAATAAAAACATTGTAAATATGCAACAGTGAAATCATGAACAAATTAAAATGTTTAAGAAATAAAACAGATTTCAAAATTCAGATATTTATAATATATATAATATTAATTATTTATAATATAGAAAATATATTTTGGGATATAAATATTTGGGATATCCCCAAATCGATATCGTTTCTTTGAATTGAAGATCGATTAAAATATTTATATATATATATATATATAGGAATCAATATTTTTTACCCAGCCCTACTGCGCAGTCTTCACTGTATAACATAAATAGATTCTAAATAAAGCTACAAATATATATATATATGACACAAAGACACAATGTACTGTGCTTATGAGAACCTTTTGTTTTTTACATAACTGTGTATTTGACAGTGCAAGAACATAGAACAAGATGCGAAGGAGAACTTCATGATGATGATGTTTGCTGTTGGATGTAAAGATCTAATGATCTCTCTGCAAAAGTAGAAAGAGCCGAATTTGTATTAAATCACTCGCAGTGTCTCATTTCAAATGGTCGCAAAGCCAAAGTGTTTAAAGAAAACGAGATGAATCGCTCTACAATGTTGCCGGTTTTGCATCAGTTCTGTGGCATACTGCCAGTTTCAAGTACCGAAACATGCAAATGTGTGGGATCGAACCGTTTGAAATCGAACGTGTACCCAAGACCTGCACATGCTAGTCTGAACTGACGGCTTTAACTCTGTCTGTTAGGTGCTGAAAATATCGAGCGTGTGCTGTTCACCATCATTCAGGGAGCTGTGGACTTCCCAGACCCCATCGCTCAGAAGACCTGCTTCATCATCCTCTCCAGACTGGTGGAGCTCTGGGGTACGTGTGAAGAACAACTGTTTGATTCTGAAAGTGAGGTCGGCCTCATGACTTCTCTTGTGTCTCTCAGGTGGAAAAGACGGTTTGGTGGGATTCCCAGATTTCATCTATAAACACATCGTCCCAGCATGCTTCATGGCCCCTCTTAAGCCGACCTTTGACCTTTCAGACGCTCAGACTGTTCTGGTGAGTCAGTTACAGCTCCTGTTAAACATGTTCGTGTTGATGGCATGTGATGTGTGATGATGATGTGTTTTTTAGACGCTGTCCGAGTGCACGCTGACTCTACACATGATTCATCTCAAGAGAGTGAGTCTGATCTCATCTACACTCTTATGTTCTGTGTGTGCGTGTGAGTAACACGATCTCGTGTGTGTGTGTGTGTGTGTGTGTTCAGGGTCCAGAGTGTGTTCAGTTTCTTCAGGAGTATCTGCCCTCTCTACACGTCTCACCTGAGATCACACAGGTACCTCATCACGAAACCGTTTCATTTTTGACGGAATCAGACTTGAGGTGTACCGTTAACCAGACCGTGTTTTCTTTTTTTAGGAACTGTGTCAAGTACTTCAGCAGCCGGATGTCAAGGTTCTGAAAAACTACATGAAGGTATTTTAGAGGTTTTCTGTTCTGAACACTTGGGAAATCCTTCAAAATGTTCATTAACGCTGTTGTCATGTCTGCAGGCTTTCTTCCAACAGGCCAAACTTTAAAACTGGAATCGTCTGGTGGAGCGTTTCAGGAGCTCAGCCGCTACTTACACAACACCATAACAGAGCTTAGCATAGGAGCTACTTTTGCACTTAAAAAGAAGCTTAACCACACCCATCCTGTCTGCGGGACACGGACCCCCAACAGGAGTCACGAGGGGATTGTCTGTCACGGTGACCACGCCCCTACACCGACCTTGGCCCAATCAGAGTCGTGCTCTCCGTGTGGGACGCGTCAGGACGGAGAGCTAATGGCAAACTGCAGGTGGGGTTTGTGAGGGTGGAGCTTCAGTCTTGGACAGAATTTCAAAGGAAAGTCAGAGGTCTAATGGTTTCCTGTTGAAATTGACAGATAAATACCGTTTTGGGAATGTTTTGATTTAAATGTTACAGAAATTAGATGGTGAGTAAGATGAAAAGGTTTATTTTATTTTATTGTTTTGAATTTCAGTATAAGGGCCGGTTTAAGACTGTGTATTTAACTGCTTCATTTTTAAAAACCAGATCTTGTGGAAATGAAAAGTAGCTTTTAGTTTGAAGTGATGAGGTTAACGTGAAAGTGCTCTTGATCTGTTTTGGGTCTAAAATGTTTTTTGTTTCATATAGTTTTTGTTCTTTAACTCTTAATAACCTGTTAAATTATCTTCTCCCATCACAATGTTTAGTTGGTCCTTCACGTTTTGATGATCATTTGCAGTCCGTTATTTGAAATATGCAATGTTACAAACTGTGAAAATTCATCAGCGAGGTTTAATGTCTGGATCTGCAGTGTGTGATGTTTTCAGTTTAAAACGGCTTATTGCTGAATTTTGCACCGTATGTACAGTATGTTGGGCGAGCACATGAATTTAATTTTACGAACGAGACAATCTGTGATGTACTTTAAGACGTCTCGCACGCTGCAGATCCATCATGGCAAAGTTAAGATTGTTTGGGACTGAACATTTGTTCACTGTTCATCTCTCCCAGCATTCAATGTCACTCACATTGGCTTGAATAGGGTCAGTTCACCCAATAATGTCATCATTTACTCATCCTCATGTTAACAACATTCTTTAAATATCTTTTTGTTTTGAAGATTAAAAGTCAAACAGGTTTAAAATGACACAAGAGTAAATAATGACAGAATTTTCATTTTTGGGTGACTAGTATATAAATATAAAAAAAATCCCCAGAACAAAATGTAAGAAGCACTTTGCCAGGAATTGAAATGCAATTTTTATTATGAAAATGTTTTCTGCCTGTACATGAACTTCAGACTGAGAGATGCTCTTTAAAACCCACTGCATTCATGCCAAATAAGAGAAAGACGGATGAAAATCTTTGTGTAAACTTGATTTATTTTTGATATGCTGGGACATGCCCCTACTTTCCGCTTTGTAGATTTTTGTTGTCATGACCAATAAAGTATTTACTAATCTCACATGATTTCACAGGTGAGTGTTTATTTCACACGTGTCAGCAGGTGTTTGGACTTCATGTGGTGCTACACAGATTGATCAGCGTATCTCATACACAGAAGCTTTTAAATTGCTATTCATATCAACATAAATTAATGTTATTCGTTTTCCCTGTGCAAACCCTTAAATCCAAAACAAGACACACAACTGTTTCTAACAATCCCATCACCTTCATAAGTGCAAAGTGTTCAAAAACAGAATATTAGATCGACATCTTGTTTTTCAAGAGATCTCATCCCTGCGCTGTGGTTCTGTTTGGCTGTTTTCCTCCGTCTTTATCCTTTAATCACAGCGATGGGGCGGAGCTTAATGGCCTTCTTACTGATGCCTGCGTCGTGACACGTGTCAACCACGTCTGTGACGTTCTTGTAGGACTCTGGTGCCTGATGGTCGACAAGACATGTTTAAACATTCTGACTGATAATCCCTTAAAATCTCAAATTTGAGCAGACGTCTCACCTCCTCCATCACCAATTTGGGTGATGCCACTCTGATGGCGATGCCCTTGTCTGCCAGTTTATCCAGAACATCCTGGAAGTCCAGGTTTCTTCTGGATTTGGCTCTGGACAGCGCTCGACCCTGCAGCATTCACACAAACACAGGTAAGCAGGTGATGGGTGGTGACATCACAATCTGTCGTGTGACTCACCGCGCCGTGACACGTGGTGCCGAAGGTCTCGGTCATGCCCTGCTCTGTTCCTGTCAACACGTAACTGCAGGTGCCCATCGTTCCTCCGATCAACACGGGCTGACCGGTGAGCTGGAGGAGAGAGAGAGCGTCACTGTTAAAAGTGTCACATGTTTAGAACAACATGAGGTTTATTCAAAGAAAATGATCATTTGCACGCCACACAACACAAGTTACCTGATAGTCGACAGGTATGAGCGGGTGATGAGGAGGAAACGCTCGCGTCGAGCCCTTCCTGTGCACCAGTAGAGTCTTCTGTTTGCCGTCCACCATGTGCTCCTCGACTTTGGCGATGTTGTGCGAGACGTCGTAGATGACGTGCATGTCCAGATCATCTGGTGTGGTGTTGAACACTTTGGAGAAGGCCTGAAGGTCAAGATAAGATCACATCAACACTAAATATCGCATTTGTTATCCAGTTTTGTATGAGCACACAAAATCTGACCTGTCGAGTGAGGAAGGTCATGGAGGATCGGTTGACCCAGGCGTAGTTTCCCGCTGCTGCCATCCCCTTGAGATAGTCCTGACCTTCAGAAGACATGATGCGAGCGCAGGCCAGCTGACGGTCATTTACTGTGATCTTATCTCGCTTCATGGCCTTCTCCATGGCAACCAGAGCATCTGACAGACAGAGAGGATGATGATGATGATGATGATGTCACATTAGTTTGACACATGACTGCAGTGCAGATGGACTCTGTGCTCACCTGTCGCCACCTGGTGGCCGAGACCTCGACTGCCGCTGTGGATCATCACACACACTTGTCCTTTGTGATCGATGCCCATCTTCTTGGCTGCATAATCATTATAGATCTCATCTACCACCTGAATCTCAGCGTAGTGATTTCCTGCACCCAGAGTTCCCAACTACACAACAACAACAACAACAAACTTTATACATCCGTAAACACACGCAGGTGTGAGAGTTTGTGTGTTTGTGTACCTGTGGCAGGCCTCTCTTCTTGGCTTTGGATGAGACTTTGGTTGGATCGGCCTGCAGCATCCTGCCGTATTCCTCACAGTGTTCTTTATCCTCAGCCCAGGCGTATCCCTCTCTCAGTGACCAGTCCACACCCATCTCCAGAGCCTCCTCCAGGTCTCTACACACACACAGCTTTAAACTCATTATCTACACTAAAGAAGAAAAATCTGTTGTCTGAGTTGTTTCTTACTTTGCACCCATGGGAATGACGCCCTTAGATCCGACGCCAACGGGAATGTGGTCAAACATGGACTGCGCCAGCTGCTCTTTCACCGGCTGCACGTCACTCTCGTTCAGGTTTGTCCGCAGCAGACGCACTCCGCAGTTGATATCAAACCCGACACCACCTGCACCAGAGACACATCATGAGCCGTCACGTTTACTGTAGGAAGTTAAGAATGAAGGAATTTGAAGCGCACCAGGAGAGACGACAGCGTCTGGATTGTCCATGTCAAACGCAGCCATGTTCCCAATGGCAAACCCGTATCCAGAGTGAACGTCGGGTAATCCGATAGATCTCTGAAGTGACACGACATGCAGTTATATAAAAACCTGGTTTATACTGAAATATTACTATTATTATTATTATTATAACTCACATGTACAATTCCTGGCAGAGCAGCAACGTTTCCAATTTGCTTCATAGCCGGCAGAAATCCACCAAATCCTGTAAAAACAAATGTGTTTACAATCCGGCCTTCTGGAACTGAAAACAAATGTCAATATAAACAAGATTCAATTTAAAGGTTTGATTTTTTTTGTAATATGTTTCCTTTTAAATAAAGGCATAAGGCAATGTTTATTTTTATAACTTAACAATACACCCACACTAACATTATTAAAAAAGTTGAAAACTAGTGAAGTGTCTTATATAAATTCTGCTTTAAGTGGACAGGACCGCTAGGGATCAATATCAATTCTGCTCATTTATTCTTACATAACACCCTGAAACCTTTGACTGTAGACACACAGCACGTGTTTTATGACTTATGGGTGTGTGCGTGCAAAGATCAAAAATAAGTATGTGTGTGACGTCACCTCCTCCACGACACGCGTTTCTCAGCTCTTCAAACATCAGTTTTTCCAGAGGATCATTTACATAGAAAATTCCCTCCACCTGGATGTCAAACCAATATTTCATCAGTTCAACTCAACAACATACAAATTTAAATGACCAAACATCAGCAACACATGACAGCTTAACAAAATATCACAGAAACCCTTAATAAACACAAAAAAAATCGAAATGTGATCATAACGAGGAATGTTTGTAATATTCATATACCATTGAATTATAAATAAAAAAATTCACTAAAATAAAACAGCAACAAGAACGTTTTATTGTTCTCATACTTTGCTAATAAAAATGCTTGACAGGTTTGTAATGTGTTCAAACTTCGGACTGTACGTCATCATCACGAACACGTTAGCATCGTGTGCGACAGGTGATGTTTACCTGCATGTTCGGCACGAAGCCCTTCTTAATCCTCCAGCAGTTTTTACCGACTTTATCCAGATACGGCAACTCATCGTTATAACTGCGACTCATTCTCAAAATTTAAGTTTGAACGTCTTTTCCGACAAGAAAGCACATTCACGCCTAGCAGTGCGTCTTCTTCTGCTGTCGTTTTACTGCGGACTGTCGCCAGCTCGCCGGTGTACTGCGGGTCTTGAGCGCCGCCTGCTGCTCACACGCGCGTGCTACAGCAGAAATGTAACGAGCGAAAGACGTCAAAGAGCGTATATGTTTAAAGAAAAGCAGTTTTGTGTACATTAATTGTTGCACATAGTCTCTCAGACTTTATGTTAACTGTACCTGATATATTTATTTATTGTTTATATATATAATTGTTTAAAATATAAATATTTCTTTTTTTAAATGTGTATTTTTATTGTATCTCAAAAGCCTAACCAGGGACTGGGACTGCAAATTAGCCATTGGCTAGAAGTCTGTATGTAGAGCATCTCTAATGTTATTCTGCATTGTCCCTGTTAACTACGATTCACAAGGTTAAATAAATTTCAAACAATAAAGTAATTAATTTGTTTTTACTTTTATATGCATTAGCTTTCATTCATTGGCATTTTACTGCTAGTTGTACATTTATATAAGCGTGTAAGTGGAAAAAAACCGTAATAAATTCTTGAAATCTTGAGCTTTTATTTTGAAATAATAATGTCACTACTGTTATTGTTTGGTCTCTGGCTTCACTGCGCTTGTGCTGTTGTGACGTTTCTGCAGCTGGGTGATGTTTACATGTCTCGTTTTCATACTAATACTGAAATCAACAACTTTAGCTACATTTATACTTGTGTAATTGGACGTAACCTGCAATATCGCTGTGCTGTCTGTCTGTCAGCATACTTTTAACGGTTGCTTTACAGACGTGTGACGTCACTGGCGTGTCATTTAATACAAGCGTTTACACTGAAATGAAAGTGAATTTTAAAGACGGATGTCGGGTGTCCTGCAGGTCAGAATGAAGCTTCGGGTGAGAATCAACAAACAGACCCTCATACTGCAGCTGGACGGACCGGAACCGAGTCTGTCTGATCTCAGTGAGAAGATCAGAGACATTCTGCTGCCTGCATGTGGGTTGAGGTGAGCTCGAGTCTATCTGCAGTACAGTCATGGCATGAGTTCCTGTAACTTAGTAATCTCTGTATTCATTTGCCATGGTATTTTATAATCTATATGATTGTATATGTGACAACTAACCCCAGTCTGTCTCTGTGCAGCTGTGATGTGGAGTTTAATATGTCTCTGAACGGGAAGGAGGTTCTGGTGGATACGGGACAGACTCTCTCCTCCTGCGGGGTGGTTTCTGGTGATATGATCAGTGTGATTTTGCCCCAGGGCAGCACGCAGGACATACAAACTGCCCAACACGACCCGAGCGGTGCAGCCGTCCAGAATCAGATGGACTCGAGTGAGGAGGCGAGTACTGACACGCTCACCTAAACCGTCCAGAGGAGAAACACTTGATCTGATGCCATCTTTCTTTCCAGGCTGGATGCAGCGAGAGTAACGGTGAGCAGTGGGTGGAGGGAGATGAAGGGGGTGTGGTCACTGTAGGCTCCGCCCCTCCGCCGCTGCTGTGCTGTGAGACCGTGGAGGGTGTGATTCCTCACGCTCTGGAGAGGCTTCTGGACTCCGCGAGCTGTCAGAAGCCGTCAGACTGCCTGATGCTGGCCATACATCTGATGCTGCTGGAGACCGGATTCATTCCACAGGTCAGAGTTCGTCTGATGTAATGTAAAATATAAACAAAAGTTTCTTTTTGCATAATTCTTGTGCCATTGGTCACGCCTCCTGTCAGGGTTCTAACGTGAACTCCGGAGAGATGCCGATTGGCTGGCGGGCAGCAGGGGGCGTGTACAGGATTCAGTATGGTCACCCGCTTCTGGAGGACAGTGTGGTTACGGTGGTCGCTGTGCCGATGGGACTAACGCTCGTCATTAACGGTATGCGAGTCTGAATACAGCAGCATTGATTCGCTCTGTCCTGTCTGAACGTGTGAAATGTATTTTGTATTCAGCTGTCCTGAAGATGGACAGAAGTTTGGAGAGCTCTCATAAGTTGATGCTGAAACCAGATGATCATGTGACACCTGAATCGACAGGTTAGAGTTTGAAGCAAAAGTGAATTTGTCAACATCCTGACCCTTCAGACAACATGAGTGACATTCTGCACAGACTTCATTTCATCTCGAGTATGATGTTCAGTTCACATTCTCTCTCTCCGCAGGTGTGGTTTACAGAGACTTACGGAAACTCTCTCGTCTGTTTAAAGATCAGCTGGTGTATCCGCTCATGGCCGCAGCCAGACAGGGTGATTATTCCTGACACACGTGTGTTCACCGTGTCATGTGTTGGGTTTGTGTGTGTTTATAAGTGTGTTTGTGCGTGTCAGCGCTGGGACTGCCTGCTCTGTTCGGTCTGGCTGTTCTTCCTCCTGAGCTGCTGTTACGTGTTCTGCGTCTGCTGGACGTCACGTCTCTCGTCTCGCTGTCAACCGTGTGTCGAGACCTGAACGCTGCCACTCAGGATCCGTCGCTCTGGAGACACCTGCTGCACAGAGACTTCAGGGGTAACACACACACACACACACACACACACACACACACACACCAACACTACACAAACAATCGTCATCCACCTGTGTGTATCTAAAGCTGGTGTGTTGTGTGCGCAGCGTGTTATCCGGCCGGGACTCAGCACAGAGACACAGACTGGAGAAACGTGAGTCTGCACTTCAGTGGAAAGTTTTCTAAAAATCTGTTTTAACAAAACTCATAATGTTGTGTTTTTAGTTTTACAAACAGAAATATAAGCAGAGGAAGGAGATGAAGCGCAGGAGCAGATGCAGGTTATACCCGCCCCACCTGCCACCTATTTACCCTCTCGCCCCCGTCCCACCTGCTCCTGCCCCCCTTCCCCTCTACCCCTACCCTCCCGGCATCATCGGTGGAGATTATGACCAAACGCCCTTCGTCCTGCCCCGCCCACGCTTTGACCCCATTGGTCCGCTCCCAGGTCATCTCCCAGGTGCGGACGTTCCCA
Organism: Oreonectes daqikongensis; assembly: GCA_026939265.1. NCBI lineage: Eukaryota > Metazoa > Chordata > Actinopteri > Cypriniformes > Nemacheilidae > Oreonectes > Oreonectes daqikongensis. Next base: position 38,817 of record JAOTQM010000629.1, on the reverse strand, counting down.
TTGGCCGGCGTTCTCTGAGGCCGGGAGGAAACCGAGCAGCGGACATCAGGAGAGGATTTATCTGAACGTATGAACTTAAGACTTGAGAGTGACGGAAAAACTCACAGATTCACATTTTTTCGAGTGATAAAATCATTTTGAGGCAGATGTTTTCTTTGTGGTTTCTGCATTCATGCATTTATACATCATACAGACTAAAACAAGTACCACTAACATATTTCTTTCAAGTGTGCACTAACCAGTTTGCAGGGTTTGTTGTATTTCACAATAAAAGTATGGAAAGTCATTGGTGAAACCAATTCTGAAATAAATTCTTTATTTTAGGTACAATAGATTTCACAAAACATGATATTGTTGATGATATTTCACATGCTGAATCACGTGTGGATTTTCTCTGGACTGTTGCTCCAGACCGGACGTCTCTTCTCCAGGAACGCTCTGATGCCCTCCTGCCCATCCTGAAGCTCCAGGTTGTCCAGCATGGCGGCGCAGGCGGACTCATATGCGGCGTCTCGACTCTGGGACATCTGCCTGTGAAACGCAGCTTTCCCCAGAGCGACGACAGGCCGACTGGACTCGCACACCCGTCTGGCCACGGCCAACGTCTCCTCCTCTAACTGCTCCTCTCTCACCACCTTACTGACCAGCCCGTGCAGCAGGGCATCCTGAGCCGAGATGGGGCGGCCCGTGAACAACATCTCCATGGCAAGCTGGAAGTAAAGGACTATTGTAAACAAGTATTACAATTAAACAAAATGTAGTTTTAAGAGCTCGAGTGACATCACCTTTCTAGGAACAGCTCGCCCTAACGCCACACCCGGCGTGGAGCAGAACAGACCCACATTGACTCCCGGAGTCGCGAAGGTGGATTTATCTGTCGCTATGGCAATATCACAGCTGGCGACTAGCTGGCAACCTGCCGCAGTGGCGACACCATTCACCATAGCGATGACGGGCACGGCAATGTCCTGAATCAGGGTCATGACCTCCGAACATGTCTGAAACACCTCGCTGTGGTAATCTCGACCTTGTGTGGATGTCAGCTCCTTAAGGTCATGACCTGAAGAAAACACTGGACCCTGTGCTGCAGAGAGAGAGAGACAGAGAGACAGAGAGACAGAGAGAGAGAGAGAGAGAGAGAGACAGACAGAGAGAGAGAGAGAGAGTCAGTGACAGGTTTGTGTTTGGTTGTTTTCTAATGGATTATTCTGAGATTTTTGCCTGATATGATGATCACTCGCAGGTCTTCACTGTCTGAGTCTGTCTGAATGTTTTCTCTCAGTGATTCCAGCATGGGCAGAGACAATGCGTTCCTCTTTTTAGAATTATTCAGAATAATCCTCCTGAAATGATCACATACACTAGAAGTGAAATATGTGCTGATGGGTAACTCAACACTGACCCAAAACCACACTTAACCTGTACTGTGTTTTGTTACTGAACACCCACAAAGAAATGTCAAGCACATTGAATAACAAACAAATAACATCCCTGTGTCCCAAAACATTGAACATTAAAATAAACAAATCACTAGAAGTCTGCATGTGGTGAAACTCTACACTGCACATGAAAAAATGATTGTCGTACACTTTAGTATATTGTAATGTTTTAAAGAAATTACTACACTTAGTCTGTGTATCCTGCAGTATTCAATAATATGCAATGTATATTATGTATGTAATATAAATATTTACTATAGTATCACTTATAAACACATAGTATCTATAGATTTTATTCGTTTACTATAGTAAATATTAAAGTATAAATACAGTATTTTCTCAGGTGCTCTGATGCGGTCAGAGGTCACGCGTGAGTTCTTATGTAGTGACGCAAGTGTTTTCGGGTGACATCAGATGTGACTTCAGCACCTGATTCCGTTCTGCTGGTGTCTCAGAGTCAAAGATGAAGAATCACACTTAAGATTTCTTCTCGAGATGCTCCACAACGTCCTGCTGCAGCTCAGAAGGTTTGTCACTCTATAAAATCCACTTAAATGCATGTTGATCACTGCACAGAAACTCAGCACTGCGAAACGGCTACAGCGCCGGAAATACCCGAGATGGTCTCTTCAAAATAAAAGTCTACGCTCGTCAGTAATATTGTTAATATAATTACTAATCAAAAGAATGAATCACTTATTAAAGTTATAAATGCCTGTTTAACAACAGACTCGTCATAGTAAAACTTAGTTTTTTTCAGTTTAGGAGGTTTTCCGTCGTAGTTTTAATAATAGACGCCAAAGTGAGAAACACTTGTTCTGGATTATGATGACGTGCAAAGAATATATAATTTAATTAATATCATTTTCATTTAATTAACATCAATATTCTTGTCATGGTCTATATTACAACAATGTATCTATTCATTTATACCATGTATGTCGTTTTGGATAACAGCGTCGGCTAAGTGCTTAAATCTAAACGTAAAAAGGCAAATGAAGGCTCGTGCCACAAGAGGGCGACATGTGTGTGTTATTAAACACCTGTCCTGTACAGATGAGGACAGAATCATCATTTACAGTTTAGATTTAGACATGTGTCGATGCTATTGACACTTATAATTATAATATATAATATCTCGATGATTTTTGTGATGAAAACCGAGTTTTTATTTATTATTACAGCTCTGTCAGTCTCAGTCAATGAGTGCCTGTTTATTGTAGATTAATCATATGGAGGAAATCTGATCCTCATCATCATGAAGGAGGAGCTCGCGTGGAGGAAACCCGATCTTCTCGCATCATCATCATCATCATCATGAAGGAGGAGCTCGCGCTCATTCACGCGCTCCTGAAGAACCAGACGAGTCATTTAAACACACACAGTTTACACAGACTGAACTCAAATAAAACATCTCTGTCGAGCTCTTACACGATGCTTGGGTGAGTTTTTCCTTCTAATTTCCTATAGATTTCTTATATGTATTTCATAGTTTCATACGTAGAAAACGAAACCTATTTTACTACATTCATATTTTTTTTTTACCTTGCAAAGTGTTTTTCCTCACAAATGTTCGTTTCGTTAAAAAGAAAAATGACTTTTTCTTATTCTGAATGTATGCTGACATTATTGAAATCTATTATGTAACCGTGATGAGAATGAGATTTGTTTCTGGATGAAATATGATGATCTGTACCAGCTGAGATTCATCCAGATATTGTTTCACTTCTGTTTGTGTAGACACGAGTATTATACAGAGTAATGGGCGAGTTGTTTATTTGCCTGCATTAGTATTGTTCAATGGCACATAAGTAAATGTTTACTTAAGTAAATAAGTCATGAATGGAGTAGAATGACACATGATATTATGGGATATTATATATAAACTTCTACACTATAGAAACGATTCTTTTTACAAAAATGTCCATGGACACGTCATGCGTGAAATATTTGAAGTGAAATGACTAGATAATAACTCAGATTAGAGCTCATCTCACACATTTTCATTATTTCGAGTGCTATAAAAATGTTCATGTGTTTTTCAGGTGTATGTGATGATGTGATGGGTCAGCCGGGTGTGTGGAAATGTTTCACATGACCCCTGACCTCTACTGCTTGACCCTTTACGAGACGCCGTGCCCCTGATCCTCAAGCCATGAACGTACACGTACACCGGACGCCTCATTACGGCCTGAATGACCGTCAGCCTGTGAGTATCAACACATGCACACATGCAGTGTTAGTGTGAGAGAGAGAGAGAGAGAGAGAGAGAGAGAGAGAGAGAGAGAGAGAGAGAGAGAGTTAGTCAGTGTGTGTCACATGGAAGAATGTCATTGTGGAGTAAAAGCAAGAATGCAGCCGAACGGCATTTGAGACGTCTCACACAGAACCAGTAGGTTCAGCATTACAATGCATTCTCCTGTCATGACAGAGTCATTATTATTAGTCATTTCATTGTTTCATCAGTTCAGTATCACTATGACTCTGTGGTTAAAGAAGAGAATCATATGGAATAATGACCTTTTCCGTTGCATTTTCTTATTCTGAACGTATGCTTGAACTCTATTATGAGAATGAGATTTGTTTCTGGATGAAATATGGTGATCTTGTGAAGGCGTAAGATGGGCTTTGACATATTCTATAAAATATTCCAGCATTCACGATATTCCCATTTGTGACCCTGGATGTCTTAAGTAGCATGACATTTGTAGTAAAAGCCAAAATGAGCCATTTTTCTTTTATGCCAAAAATCATTAGGATATGAAATAAAGATGTTTCATGAAGATATGTTCCTACTGTAAATATATCAAAACTTTATTTTTGTGAGTAATATGCTATGCTAAGGACTTTATTTGGACAACTTTAAAGGCCATTTTCTCAATATTTTGAATTTTTTCCTGAGTTTTAAATAGTTGTATCTCGGCCTAATATTGTCGCAACAAACCATACATCAATAGAAATCTTATTTATTCAGCTTTTAGATGATGTAAAAATCTCCATTTCAAAAAATTGACTGGTTTTGTTATCCAGGGTCACATTTGAGAATATTCAGAATGAGTATAAACACGTAAACATGATGAATATAACAAATTAGCTCACATTTCATTATTGATCTAAAACCGTGCAGAATAGTAAATACGATCTGTTCTTAGTAAAATCGACATTGTATTTATATAAATTTGCTTGCGTAAATATATTTCCAGGTCTCTTTATAGTGAATGTTTCCAATGTCAAACCAGTTGAATAATTTCTGTGAATTGGGCCAGTAAGCATCCACCCATCTGTGCATATGAACATCTTGTGTCAGCGACTGTTTTTTGGGCTGTTACGCCGCACGACAGCTGCTGTCTCGCATATAAACGTTTCCTCATGACATTATTGTGCAGTTTGTAATCTGATAACAACTGAACACACACACGAGAGACCCGAACCCTGTGTGTTAATGGAGTTACACATAAATCAGCTGTTATCTACACAACAATGACAAGACAAGCCGGTTTTGGTCTGTTAGTCTTGTTTTAACATTTTAACAGCACAAATCTGTAAAGCTGAATTCTGTGTGTGGACATCAGCGCTGTTGAAGGGCCGCTGAGGGTGAAGGGTGTGTACGCAGGGGCAATGAACAAGAAGCCCACTGTTCACACACGCACACGCGCACGCACGCACGCACGCACGCACGCACACACACACACACACACACACACCTGTGAGAGCAGTCTGTTTTCTACATGAGTAGAGTCTGTGTTCTCCGCCTCTCTCTCTCTCTCTCTGTCTCTCTCTCCTCTCTAGAGAGAGAGAGAGAGAGAGAGAGAGAGATCTCTCTCTCTCTCTCTCTCTCTCTCTCTCTCTCTCTCTCTCTCTCTCTCTCTCTCTCTCTCTCTCTCTCTCTCTCTCTCTCTCTCTCTCTCTCTCCCGAATCACATATGTACAAACATACAGAACCTGAAATCTCTTAATGCTAACCCTACAGCACGTCTCAGGTGATCCGAGTCATTGGTTTACACGTGTCTCGAATGTTTCTCATGAATTTCCTGTTTCTACCTGTGTGAAGTAACTGAATCTCTCTCTCTTTCTCCAGCAGGACGATCTTCAGTTCCTCAGTCTTGAGGAGCGGGAGTGTATTTTGTTCTTTGAGGAGACCATCGGTTCTCTGGAGGAGGAGCTGGAGAATGAAGGAGTGGGAATATTGGCACAGAGACACACACCTGCTGAGATGCGTCCGGTCTCGTATGCGAGAGACCACGACATCATTGATCTGGTGCACACGACACCTGATGCCAAACATACGAACGTCATGCCAGGTACATCAGAACAAACACAACTCAATACAAACCACAGGTCACATTCAAATCCAGCTCGAAATCATCATGCAAAACGAACACTTGACATCAACACACGTTCGGAACAGAATACAAGCTTTCTGTGACGTGTACTTTGCATACTGACCACTATTTTTAATAGTCGGATTTGAAAGCCAAGTTAACTTCTTTTATTTTTAAATCCAAGACCCGGTTGTGACTTATTTTATTGCATTTTCATTACATATTTCTTTACTTTATCAGATTTCCAAAAGCTGATTGTGCCTCCAGAAACCCACTTTGAGATGAAGCCCCACCGTGAGCCCCTCATGAATTTCCCTCCAGAGCTGAACATCACATCCCCGGCATCAGACGAAGGTGGGCACCTGCCACCTCCCGGTTCCATCCCCACCCCCGTCGCCATCGCCAGTAAGATCGCCGAGCACCAGGGCGCATCCGCGTCGCCTTCGGTTCCGCTTCAGCGCAGGCGCAGTCTGGAGTTACCGCAGAACCCCGTGACCAAACACGGCCCTCCGACTCACGCCAAGCCCACGCATCTCCCCGACAACATCAGCTTGTTGCTCGGCAGTCGGGAACACATTCCTCACTCCATCGCCGCGGAGGCCGTCAGTGTGCAGGAGCGGCGGGCGCAGATGCTAGCTAACCTCACCGGATCCGCGCACCCTCTGGATGGCGGAGAGCCGTCCTGCGTCCGTGACCTTCCCATGCGCAGCGTGTCGTTCCGACAGCCGACGCCAGACCAGTCCAGGATGGAGGCGCTGTCGAAGCTCGGACTTGCTCAGAGACGCGCGCAGTCGCTCATGCAGCCCTCCACAAGAGACTTGAGCAAAGACGGCAGCAGCGTTAAAACGGCGCTCAGGAAAAACAGCGCACCATCGTACACCTCCAGCAGTGTGAACGAGCCCTACGCGGCCATCGGCCAGAATAATGGCAGCACACCTAAAGTCCATGGCATGGACACCACCGACTCCCCGAGCAACAGCACAGCAGCGTTAAAAAGTGCCGATATCAAACACAGCGATTTCAACAGCTATGGTGGGAAGAGCATCATCTTAAACCCCTCAACATCCTTCAAGTCCGACCATGTCCCGCATCAAAACGCCACATCGCCCAAATCGGAGACACCGGAAGTCCAGCTCAATAGTTTTGGTGGTTGGTCCAGAGTCATGAACGTGGCACACAGAGACGAGCCGAACCCTGCATCCGGCAGCTACAGCCAATCACCACCAAACACAATTCACATCAGCCCACCAAACAGTTATGGAGCCAGATCCAAGACCTTCTCACAAGTCAAAGACGAAGACTCGCCTCCAAGAGATGTGGTGTCCAAACCACCTCTCCATCTCAGACCTGCCGAACAATCTCCCTCTACAGCCCCGAGACCTCCGCGTCACTCCGGTCCTCTGAGCCCCACCAAGCCAAGAGCCGGTCCCCCGTCCCCAGAGATACGCCGCAAACCTACAGCGAAACCATCCTTCCGTACGCAGGGAGTAACAGTCCAGTTCTCTGGGAAAGGAGCCACAGATGAAGCTCGACGTGATGCTTTACGCAAACTCGGACTGCTTAGAGGAAGCCCTTAAATGTACACCTTAGGTCAATTGTTAGCTTGTGGCCAAATGGTACTAGTCTATTTATACTGTGCATTTAACACCCTGTGAGGTGTCTCTTGTTTATATGTTGCTTATGAAATATTTTACGATGTAGCTTCTTTTCTAGGGCTGTCAAATGAGAAACACGCTTTCTGTCCCAATAATGCTGTAGTTCTGGCACCTGTCCAGTAGGGGTTACCCAAACCCCCTGGAATAAATGACGTTTATCTTGTTTTTGTATGTGTATGATGAAAATAACATAGAAAACAAACCAAATCAAGATCATTAATTTGTAAGACACTTTTATTTACAACAACATAGAGTTTCTTTAGTCTAAAATGAAATAGTTTTCTGGGATCAAACCCACATCCTTGGTGGTGTTAGCATCACGCTCTTATCACCTGTGCCAGAGGAATGTACTGCTTTTCCATCTGGATTGTTCTTCTGGTCTTTGTATAATGTGCCAAGCTGTTTACATCGCTTTTAAAAACAGGTGCGCTAAGAGCTCTGTGGTGCAGTGGTAGAATCTCGGCTAGCTAGACCTGAGGTTCATGGTTCGAGCCTGATGTCTGTTTTGTCATCGTATGGCTATTTTGAAAGACGAATACGCCCAGATATCTGTTGTTGGTGTGCAGGCTCCAGTGGCTTGAAGCTAGAGAGATGGTAACGTGATTCAAAGGGCCGGGGTTCTAGCCCAGGTTGCTGTCCTGTGCACGGGTGAGAATGCCCACCCAGAACCGCAGAGGGGGGGGCTGTTTGGGTTGTGTTCCCCCCCCGGGTTTCGGAAGAATGAACGCAGGGGTTATGCATTTCTGCGAGGCATTTTTGCGACGTATAATGAATATAATACACTGATATGCACGCGCATCTATACTACACGAGTCGAAGAAGTATAGATGCGCGTCGTGTAGAGTGCGAGTCACATTCTACTCTACTCTACTTCGACTAGCATTCTACACGACGCGCATCTATACTTCTTCGACTCGTGTAGTATAGATGCGCGTCGTGTAGAGTGCGAGTCACACTCTACTCTACTTCGACTAGCATTCTACACGACGCGCGTCTATACTACACGAGTCGAAGAAGTATAGATGCACGTCGTGTAGAATACTTCTATACTACACAACGCCCGTCTATACTTTGACTCACATTCTACAATACGCGCATCTATACACCTATTGACAATTACCACTTGCATTTTTATTGATTTAGCTGTAGTTTTTTTGTTTTGTTTTTAGTATATTATGATGTTGTTTCTAATAGTATGCATACTTTGTATCTTTAATGAATTAATTAACTTCCTTTTTTAAAAACGTTTTGAGATTATGTATGTAAAGTATGCAAAGGCAGTATGCAGTGTGGTTTGGTCCATCGTTTTATTTATAATCAGTTTCTTAAAATGCTTCTTTTTTTATGTCTTATTTTTGGAAAAGTTCTTTGTAGGGAATTTGGATATAAAGAGACTTTTTTTACCTTAATGTTTAAAGTCATATTTTCCCTGAATCACCAGGTGGAAGCCAATCTTATGACGCTCAGGTGTATGTAATACCTCATGTTTGTAAATATATTATCACATTGTCTGTAAGCATGCTGATAGTTCATAAGTTTCAGTCTGATGAAATGATAATGTTGTATTTATTCTGTATGATCACACAGCCCAGATCTCTCTCTCTCTTTCTCTCATTCCTCTGCTGTGGACCGCAGATCTCATGCTAGTTTTAAATTGCGTTCCTCCCACACTAAACCACAGACATCTAAATCTAGATCCTACTGTGGAGAAAAAACAGTGCTGGAGTCTGGAAGCACATGAGGATAAAATCACTAACCACCATCCAATGTGTGATACATCAACAGCTCTAGTTGTGTGTGTGTTGTGTATTTCAGTGTGAATGTGTTTAGATGTAAAGATTGTGTGTGATTTGTTAATGTGTTTTTGTTCGTTTTGACTCCGGTTTTTGCTTTCAATGAAGCATTTTTTTGAAGGATACAGAATGCATGATTGTAAACACGACACACACAACACACTTTCTTTTGCCCTCTTTGTGTAAATGTGAATACGGATGTGTATGTTATAATCTGTATCATTTGGTATCTCTTGTGTTTTTGAATAAAGACTTTAAACTCATCCAAAATTAATTTGTACTTCTGAATAACATCGTCCAGTATTATCACGGTACAGATGACAAACTCACACACACACACACACACACACATTTGACAGAGATGTTTATTCAGGCAACTGAGTGAAAAGTTGGAGTAAAAAACAAAGCAGAATCACTTTACAACCCATTTGACACACAGCAATGACATGAAGAGATTCACAGCACAACAAACACAAGTGACAAAAACCCCCAAACCAAAATCACATTTAAAAATCTTTCTGTACATAGATACTCGTATGCCTTCAGATGGGACGCGTCACATGATTCTCTGTCTAGTTGGAGTCGGGTATCAGACAGACTTTACCTGTCCCACCCCACAGTCACGTTTCTATCCGGTTCTACCGCATTCTGAGCGGCCGTCTTTCAATAACATCACCTGCGCTAGTTAGTGAGCTAACCGGTACGCTGTGCTGCCGAGCGTGTCAGAGGGAGATAATTCACCGCATGAACACAAGAATGACACGGAAAGTCACTTTACTGCAACACAGAACATGTTCACAGCTCCATGCAGATCACGTACGGCATTCGAACGCTGAGAACGATATCAGGAGAAAGAATAAAAGAGATCGAATAAAGCAACTCTAAAGATGAGCTGAAGGTTTGTCTGAAGAACTAAAGTGATGCGTTCACCTCCATTACTGTTCCAACACGCAATATCAAACCATCAAAGGAAGAAATCACCTGTGTGTCCATACACAGACGCTTCAGTCCAGCATTATGTGTGTGTGTGTGTGTGTGTGTGTGTGTGTGTAGAAAACCCCCTCACACATTTCTACACACTGTCTGTGTCCATGAATGTGTGTGTGTGTGTGTGTGTGTGTGTGTAGAAAACCCCCTCACACATTTCTACACACTGTCTGTGTCCATGAATGTGTGTGTGTGTGTGTGTGTGTGTGTAGAAAACCCCCTCACACATTTCTACACACTGTCTGTGTCCATGAATGTGTGTGTGTGTGTGTGTGTGTGTGTGTGTGTGTGTGTGTGTGTAGAAAACCCCCTCACACATTTCTACACACCGTCTGTGTCCATGAATGTGTGTGTGTGTGTGTGTTGGACTCCATCTCCTCCAGCTCATGATGCTCCTCTCTGGTTGCCGTGGTGAGGCTGGAGTCAGGTGGGCGTGTCCATAATAGGTGGGTCTCCATCCCAGAGCAGGTGGGTCCAAAGCACCGCTGGCTGTCTGTCTGTTTCTCTCGTTTTGATTTCGTCATGTGCTCATTCTGACATCATCAGCGTCTCCTGCAGGACAGTCAGGGGTCAGCGAGACAGAAACATGAGCGTTTTGTGTGTTTTTCTGTAACTGAGTGCGAGTCTGACCTGCCGCCGGTCTTGAATATGAGGTCAGCGTTCGGGGCTCCTTTCGGGTGCTGGTATCGCGGGCGGCGCTCTCGGTTTGTGTTGGCGGGTGCTGGTCTCTGAGCGAGGGATTGCATCATCTCTACACTCACAAACATACAGAAATGAATCTCAGTGAGAAATGACTTATTTCAATGAAATACTGAGGAGAGTTTTCGTGTCTCACCCTGATAATCCTCCTGCTCCTGACGCTCATTGATGTCCAGAGTGAGTTTCTTCATGCGCATGCGCTCTTCCTGCTCGGCCTGCTGCTGGTTAAAGTGATTCGCTGCCAGATGAGACGACAGCGGAACGTTCAAGATCTTAAACTGCACAGGGAGAGAAAGAGAGACATCATGTGAGTAAAGACATTCAGCCTGAAATGTCAAATTACATCCAAAAGTGTACAAAGTTGTTTAAAATTAAATATTAAATATTTTAAATGTAAGACTAAATATTTCATTTTGGTAAAACAACTTGTTGCCACACCAGAATAAAAACAAAGACTGTGTGTGTGTGTGTCTGAGAGACTGTGTGTGTGTGTGTCTGAGAGACTGTGTGTGTGTGTGTGTCTGAGAGACTGTGTGTGTGTCTGAGAGACCGTGTGTGTGTGTGTGTGTCTGAGAGACTGTGTGTGTGTGTGTGTGTCTGAGAGACTGTGTGTGTGTGTGTGTGTGTCTGAGAGACTGTGTGTGTGTGTGTGTCTGAGAGACTGTGTGTGTGTCTGAGAGACCGTGTGTGTGTGTGTGTGTCTGAGAGACTGTGTGTGTGTGTGTGTGTCTGAGAGACTGTGTGTGTGTGTCTGAGAGACCGTGTGTGTGTGTGTGTGTGTGTGTCTGAGAGAGACTGTGTGTGTGTGTGTGTCTGAGAGACTGTGTGTGTGTGTGTGTGTGTGTGTGTCTGAGAGACTGTGTGTGTGTGTGTGTGTGTGTGTGTGTGTCTGAGAGACTGTGTGTGTGTGTGTGTGTGTGTGTGTGTTTCTGTGTGTCTGAGAGACTGTGTGTGTGTGTGTCTGAGAGACTGTGTGTATGTGTGTGTGTGTGTTTCTGTGTGTGTGTGAGAGAGACTGTGTGTGTGTGTGTGTGTGTGTGTGTGTGTGAGAGAGAGACTGCGTATGTGTGTGTGTGTGTGTGTGTGTGTCTGAGAGACTGCGTGTGTGTGAGAGAGACTGTGTGTGTGTGTGTGTGTGTGTGAGAGAGAGAGAGACTGTGTGTTTGTGTGTGTGTGTTTGTGTGTGAGAGACTGTGTGTGTACACATGTGAGAGAGACTGCGTGTGTGTGTGTGTGTGTGAGAGACTGTGTGTGTACACATGTGAGAGAGACTGTGTGTGTGTGTGTGAGAGAGAGACTGTGTGTGTACACATGTGAGAGAGACTGTGTGTGTGTGTGTGAGAGAGAGACTGTGTGTGTGTGTGTGTGTGAGAGACTGTGTGTGTACACATGTGAGAGAGACTGTGTGTGTGTGTGTGTGAGAGAGAGACTGTGTGTGTACACATGTGAGAGAGACTGTGTGTGTACACATGTGAGAGAGACTGTGTGTGTGTGTGTGTGAGAGAGAGACTGTGTGTGTACACATGTGAGAGAGACTGTGTGTGTGTGTGTGTGAGAGAGAGACTGTGTGTGTACACATGTGAGAGAGACTGCGTGTGTGTGTGTGTGTGTGAGAGAGAGACTGTGTGTGTGTGTGTGTGTGTGTGTACACATGTGAGAGAGACTGTGTGTGTGTGAGAGAGAGACTGTGTGTGTACACATGTGAGAGAGACTGTGTGTGTGTGTGTGAGAGAGAGACTGTGTGTGTACACATGTGAGAGAGACTGCGTGTGTGTGTGTGTGTGTGTGAGAGAGACTGTGTGTGTGTGTGTGTGTGTGTGTGTGTGTGTACACATGTGAGAGAGACTGTGTGTGTGTGAGAGAGAGACTGTGTGTGTACACATGTGAGAGAGACTGTGTGTGTGTGAGAGAGAGACTGTGTGTGTACACATGTGAGAGAGACTGTGTGTGTGTGTGTGTGAGAGAGACTGTGTGTGTACACATGTGAGAGAGACTGTGTGTGTGTGTGTGTGTGTGTGTGTGCGTGTGTTGGTCCAACAGTGCAAGCGTTGTGTGCTGTATTTACACTCCCAAAGCCACATCCTGAACACACCCTGCAGACCCAAAACCCTTCCAACACACACTACCTGCTGTTTGTTGCCTTTCCGTGTGAGCATGACAAACTGCATGGTGTCACTGATGTCTGCGTCTGCGTCTGCCGTGCAGGAGGGGGCGGGATTCTTCTTCAGTTGACTCTTTAACTGCAGGGGAATCGACACATCCAACTGATGGACCTTCACTGCCTCTCCACTGCGCTGCTACACACACACACACACACACACACACACACACACACACACACACACACACAGATTAAAGAGGAAAAAGTGTGCATTTCCTGTTAAAACAGGAAGAGCATGTAAACTACCCAGAGTGCAAGATGATGTAATCAATGTTTCGGTCTGTGGAAAAAAGCTAATAAAATAAAGATGCGAGATGACGTTAGTGGATTGTGTTAATCCGCACCTGCAGGTTTTCCAGCATCATCTTGTCCAGCGCCTGGATGAAGTCCTCATCTTCTGCACACGCCACATGTTTGATCCCCCCGCCACGGATCATCACCTCCTGACCAATGAGAGAAGAGCGTCAGAAGAAAGCACAGATGACACACACCTCTCTGAGCTCTGAGCAGTGTGACTGCTGACTCACATTATTCTCCTCATCCGTCTCGTTCTCTTTGTTAGAGTCCGTCAGATAGTCGGTGTTCTCCTCTTCCTCCTCATGTTCCTCTTCCTCGTTCTCAGAGCCCTCCTTCAACATGCGAACACAAGAGTTAGTTAGCATAGCTAACACCTGCAAACATTCATTCCCATCACATCAGGGTGTGTTTATGACTATAATTGTCATTCTTTCCTTCAATTACAGCACTTGTTTATTTGAATGGTTTTAGTGACAAACAGAGAGTTCATGACCTTTAGTGACACGCCCACATTAATATATAATTAATAACCACACGTCAATCATCCTCATGTTAATAATCATACTTGAAAACTAAAATGAGCTGAAAACTTTAGTAACAGAACAACGGGGTGGAGCTTGTTTACAGCTGTCAATCACACACGTTTGAGAACATTTACCTCCTCCTCAGGGTCGTTCATCTCGCTCTCATTTCCAGACTGTTCTTCTGTCTCGGCTCCTCCTTCATCTTCATCATCATCATCCTCCTCATCCTCGTTCTCAGCCATCATGCTGGAGGAGCGACCGTCTTTCTCCAAACCTGAACACACACAGAGGAAAGGAATGTGGCTACTGACTAAACAGCTTCCGGTTTGTCCAAGAGCTAAAAATAAACCAGTGTTGCAGACTTTTACCTGGAACATGAGTTTAAAACCAGACAGACCACACAAACACACAACAGCATTCCAGAAAAACAATTCGGTCTTTTTCTTCTCTCAAACTGACACGATTCCACCTGCTGAAGGAATGTCGCTCTTTCTCTCTGCACACGTCACGCATGCGGGTGTGAAGAGAGAATCACTAAAGCTGTGTGTCAGTGTGAGGAATGCTGCCAGACAGGAAGTTACAAACAGAAGCGGATCAACCAGCAGAGCCACACACACACACTTGTGTTTTACCCAGTTTGACGAGCAGCTCTCTCTCCAGCTGTGTGACTTGAGCACAGGCTTCATCCAGAGAGGAGCACAGCTTCATTTTGGGTCGCAGTAACTCCAGCGTGTCTGTGATCATGTACTCGATATCGATGGGGAACGGCTGCTCTTTACTCCACACGTCTAAGCTCTTCTTCCACCAGACGTACCTCTACACACACAAACACAAACAGACATTTACCTCATTTGACAATAAAACCCTTCTTAAAGCAAAGCATTCAAAGTCTGAGATTGTTTCCCAATAAAATGAATCACAATATTATTTGAATCTCTTAAGAGCTGTAGCTTCTCTTCGCAGAAGGCATCACACATGGCTAACCTGAAAGTAAATGAGGAAGCAGTCAAGCTTCTTCTTGCTGGATCCGCGGTCAAAGTATTGTCCGCATGTGTCGAGCAGGGTGCAGACCAGCCGTATGCGGAACAGGTGCTCGGGGGGGTCGAGGACACTGGCAGAGCCGTCAGTGTTCACGCCGAACGAAATGAAGGAGAAGAGAGTTCGAAAGATGACGGCCGACTCCACCATACGATAGTTATACAGCTCGCCCAGAAACTTAGCGCTGCTGATTCTCCGCTGGTTAAACTTGGGCTGATTCACCTGAAAAACAAAATGAGTTTCATTTTTAGATCGTGTAAATGCGCACCTTAACATATTTACATCTATAACGTGAATGAATGCCCTCTGCTTTCAAGATGTAATGTGATCGGCTACTTTTATTAAAAGTAAAACACACCTCCATGCCCAGTCGGATGTCCTCCAGCACGCCGTCCACCACATGAATGCCCACGTCCTCCTGATACGCCACCAGGCCGGCCAGCAGGTTGGCCACGCAGTGGATGCTGTTGTATTTGACGTTCCAGATGTTGACCATACAGCATATCAGGTAACTCTTACTGTCAGCATCATGCCACTGTAACTTTCTCATCTGCCTCAACACCTGCACACATTACATGAGCGTTACTATATATATGCAAAAAGCTGTGTTACAGTACAGCCATGTGTGTTGGGGAGGTCAGGACGTACTTTCTCGGTGGTGACCTTTGACAGATCTTTATAGAGGAGTTTGCGGATGTACTCCTGCAGCGGGGGTCTCTTCCTGCGGACCGTCTTCTCCATCGGCGGAGGGTTACAGTAGTAATAGGCGTTCTCGACCATCGTCACGTAACGCACGTCCAGATGCTGAGCCTGTTTCTTGCGCATCATCTGATCCTGTAAACACAGCAGTGTTAGTGTGAATGTTGTGTGTTAGCGTGCGTGTGTGTGCGCGTGTGAGGACGGACCAGTAAGACGCTGGTGCGCAGGTGAGAGTCCGGTGAGCGGAAGAGGAATCGTCCACACGTCTCCAGCAGCGTGCAGGCCATCTCGATGTGATGATGAGAGAAATCTGACAGCAACATCTACACACACCGAGAGCGTTAGAGAGACATCTGAATAAACATCTGTACATGATGCGTTTAATCCAGCGTTCCTCTCTCACCTTCAGACAGTGCAGCGTGTCAGTTTTGGAAAACATCTTGAATTTGGCCAATTCGCCGATAAACCTCACCGTCTTATTCTTGGTCTCGATATTGATTTGATCTTTCTTTCTGATCTAGAAGACACACAGACACGCTCAACACACTAACTCACATGTTCTTTCTGTTATTCTGGTGTGTGTGTTTTACTCACATGGAAGCGGAAATCTCCCTTGAGCATCGAGCAGAGATCTTCTGCTACATCAGACATACACGGGTGGAGAGTGGCCACCAGACGAGCGTAAAACGGCAACAGATCCAGCCTGAACATCACAGACAAAAACACATCATACATACAAATGAACAGAGCTGCGGCACCATCTAGTGTTCATGAGAGCAACTGAACACGCACCTCTGCCGGGGGACAGTGAAGAGAGCCCGAACCAACTTCCTGCGGTTTGATTTTGTGTTCATGTTCATACAGAAGTCCATCGCCGCCTGAGAACACAAACACACACAGAAACAACCCATCAGTGCGTCAATGTTTGTGTATGTTTTACTACTCAAAATATTATGCACATGTGTGTCTCTTCACCTTATCGATGAGGTCTCTGTTGATACAGTTTGGCAGCTGCTGGATGAAGGCGTCCACGATGAGTTTAAGATGAGAGCCAGTGCTGGCCTCCTCATCCTCTTGTTCTACACAAACACATCTCATCTTATTACACTATGTGACACTTTTATCACGTATGTCTGTTTTACACAAATGTAAGGAAAAATTATTATGGCACATACTTGGTGGTAAAACACTAAAGCACAACGTAATGATCATGAATTTGTAGGATGAGTCAACATACAGAGAGACTGATGATGAAGTCTCTGGAGCTATCCTGCATGTTTGTTTGTTTGTTTGTTTTGGTTCAGAGTGTGTGTGGTGTTTGTTTGTTTTTCTTTCCTTACAGTTTTCCTGTAGCTCAGTGGTTAGATCATGGCGCTAGCAATGCCAAGGTCGTGGGTTCGACCCCAGGGATTGCACATACTCAGAAACGAATGTATAGTATAACGCAATGTAAGTCGCTTTAGATAAAAGCATCTGCCAAATGCATAAATGTAATGTAAATGTAAATGTTTGTTTGTTACCTTGTTCATCTAGTAATTTCTTGGCCAGTTCTTCACTCTCAGTCTCATCAGCTGTGTCCAGATCTAGAGTATCATCAGTGATGTCCAGAGCCTCCAGCTCCATCTCTAACTCCTCAGTGCTGTTCCCCTCATGCTCCTCTGCAACACACGCACACACAATAACATGAGTCCTGAATGTACAGATCATCTGCATGAGCTTCTACGTTTGACTAAAACAACAGTAAACACGCACATTGCAGAACAATGTACCCACAATGCACCACACCATGAACAAGCACAGATGTTGTCGAGTGTTCAGTACCTTTCTTGCTCTGTCCGCTCTTCTCGTTGTCTTTAAAGAGGATGGCGGGAACAAACGCCTTCAGATCCACCATATTCTCATAGAAGTTACGAGCGTCCTCGTCCTCCCAGATCCCGCCCTCGAGGTCATACTCTCCCGGCTTCCCTGGGGTGAAGATATCGATGCCTGGACCGTGCTCTGTCACGTACAACAGAAACAAAACAACACGATGTCAAACAGAAGACAGACCAAACATTAAGAGTGCCACCGTGCAGAGGACAGACGGAGGTCACACCTTCCTGGACGCTTTTATCTTGAGGAAGTTCAGGCATGTTCTCGTCCAGAAGATCAGCCAGCGTCTGTGTGTTTGCCAGGAGCTTCTGATAGGAGGTGGCAAACTCCTCGTACTGCTTGTGTCGGTCTTCACTGAGCTCTCCTTTAGAATGAAGAATCCGTCTGAAGAGAGAAAACACAGCAGCTGCGTGTCATCACTTCATTCATACCAGAAAAACAGACACAATCCAAACTCACCTGTTCTGTCTCTCAGTGTTTTGCAGCTCTCTGTGGTCTTTCTTCAGATGTTTGGTGAGGGAGGTGAAATATTCCCTCAGAAGGTTCTGGAACGGCTGCTGTTTCTCAGAATTGATGATCTGACTGGGTGGGAAACACAAGCCGAATTTCTCCGAAGCGTTTTTCACCTTCCGCGGCACCAGGCCGGCGACATCATCCCCGCAGTGCTTACAGAAGCTGATGATGACAGACACGTGGGTGTGCGTCTCCCGGTCGGCACTGATGATGTTCTTCAGCTGCTCGTAGATGACCGACAGCCCCTCTTTATCCGTGAACAGCCCCACGATGGTGAGCTCGGCGATGAAGCGCAGGTCTGTGCGCAGTTTGCTCACGTTGGGCGTCTTCTCGTCTTTTCTGGCCTCAAAGTGCCTCTTCCACGCGGCCAGCAGCAGCGGGGCGAAGTCTGCGTAGCGCTGGTGAAACAGAGAGCAGAGGTGCACGGCGCAACCCACGTCTGAGATCTTCAGCTTGGCCTCCACCATGGAGCTCACGGCCTCACCGATGTATTTGCTGAGGTTGAGAGAGTTAAAGTCTTGAGAGAGGGAGGCGCGCTGCTGCTCTGTGAGCGTGCGGAGCTTCTTGACAAACGCTGTGTTCTTCTTCAGACTGGAGTCCAGACGGCTGAAGAACGCCTCCTCTGGACGTGTCTCCTGCACGTGCTGGTTCTTACCGCGGAGCTCCTTCCTGCTGTGGTGACGCTCCCATGCCTCCTGGTGGAGCTGCTCGGCCTCCTCCTTCTCCCTGAACACACACACACACACACATTTCAGTGAATCAAATTTCAATGACTTTAAAAAAATAATAATTTTCAAGTGAGCTCTTACTTGATTTGAGCAGCCTCCTCCTCTTTCTGTCGTTTGGCTTCCTCCTCCTGCAACTTCTTCTCCTGCTCCTCCTGCTGTCTCTTCTCATCCTCCTCTTTCCTCTTCTGCTCCTCCTCAGCCTTCTGTTTCTCCTCCTCTCTCTTCTTCCTTTCTTTCTCCTCCTTCTTTCTCCTCTCCTCCTCTGCTCGTCTCTTCTTCTCGTCTGCTGTCTTTCCTCCATCTTTCTTTCCACTCATTTTGCTCTCGTCTTTGCTCTTCTCACGGGGGGCGGCGGTGGCGGCCTGTCTCTCCGTGTCTCTGTCCTTGTTGCTCGTCTCTTTCTCCTCCATGTTTACGGATTTCTTACGTTCAGCAGGCATAACTGCTCCTTCAATAAATTCATGAGAAATATAAATTGAACATTTAAATATTTACTTATGTTTTACATCAAGCTCTTTAGAACTATGGATCATAAACCAACTTTCTGGAAGATGCTCAGTGTCAAGACTCCTTTAACACTGTGATGATAGGGTAAGTTTAACACTAAACTGCACAAGAAGGGACGAGTAACTCCAATCTAGACACAATAATACATCTGAAAACATTATTCATCCCGAATATATCAGAACCAGCGTGAACTTCCGGTTCCGCCGCAGGCACAAACAGACGAACTCTCGACACGCGCTCTCACACGTTTACACAAACACAACATTCAACTATTTACTGCGTGTGTGTCGTTATATGATCCCCAGAAAATATTTCAAGACCCAAATGACAAATAAACCAAAAACACAAACAAGCTCAACACCTGCAGTAATTCAATCCGTCCAAATGAACGAGTTCAATTTCACTGTTAGCTCGATTCATAGACAATTTATGTTGTGTAGTTCCACCATGGCAACAATTACATCGTTTCAAATATATTATTTTATTGTTTTTATTGAGTGTTTACGAATTAGCATTAGCCGTTAGCTGCAGCGAGGCCGCTCTATGTCAAACATTGACACACTAACAGCACAAACAGACAGAAATCACGCGAACATTGAGCTTTTCTCTCACACACGTGTACCCAGGTGTGTTTATTCAACAAATGATCGTCTTACCTCAAGTGCTTGCGTTAATATTCATAAGTTAAGTGGGTAAATGACGGCGCTTGATAGTGTTCACTGTCAGGACCCCTCAATGTGACGCTTTAGCAGCGCCTGATCAAAAACCCGTGCACATCTTTACAGATAACAAAAAAACATCAAAATATGTAGTGAACTTGTAATATTATACGAGTCTCGTGTTTGTTTAACATTAATCCATCTGGTTAATGCACGACATAAAAGCTTGTGTTACAATAACTGTAAAAATGTTAGACGATTACTTTTAAACTGTGTTTTTCTTCTGTGTTTGCTATCTTGTTTGTTTGCAGTAGCTAATATTATTACTTCTATTATTATAATACTTTTAAAAAATATATATTTCTTTACTGTTATAAGCAGCTGTCATATCTTTAGCCTGCAGATGGCGCTAGACACACAAATATAATAACACGCCAACATCTGTTCGTATTCATTAATCATTATCATCTTTCATCAGCTGGTGATATACTGTCAGATGTTGAAAGATTGCCTGAGGTGCTTAAATAAAACAGATCAAATAAAATCTTCATATATAAGAAGCTCTTTTAATTCAACAGCAAAGCTGTGCATATATTGAGCTTTAATGCCAGTTATATTTTCGTTAATATCTTCTTCCAGCAGAAGAAACAGGTGCCTCTGGGAATTGTCAGTAAAACACGAGCAAGGACGTGATGATGGTTATATGAGCAGATGCATTATCTGAGGATAAATGGAAAGTGTTGCAAGGACATTCTCTAATAATATGCCATCACATGGGCTCCGGTGTGGATAAACACCTTTTATGCAAAGAATGTGATTTGTCATTGTGAAGGTGAACTTATGCAAACACTGATCTTAAAATGCACATCATACATTCTGACCGCAGTGAAACACTGTAAATACACACTTTTCAGGCCACCGCGGCATCATCACACTGTTTAATAAACAAAAATGTCTTTAAAATCAAACACTGAAATGTAATATTATTATTCAGTAATATTCTAAATTAATAATATGACACACAGAAGATTGACTTTGTGAAACACAACAACAATTAAGTCAATATTTGATTGAGTTTTTCTCGCACAATTATGTGTTAAGTGTTGCATTGTGTGTTTTCAGTGCTGCCTGAATGTCTTTAAACGCCCGATAAAGAAGTCTTAGTCTTGAGACGGATCGGTCACTCCGGCCGCAGGTCTTCTTTAATAGCTTTATAGAGTTGGAAGAGGGTGTTTGTCCACAGCTCTCTCTGGTGCCCGGGGTTGGTATGTTGGACACGTTGGGCTGTAAACACCGTAGTAAGAACAGTGCGCTCGAAGTCCTCCATCCGCAGCGAGCCGTGATGCCGTGCCAGCTGAGCATTGAGCCGCTGGATCTCAGAGAGAGTTCTGGGCAGCACATCCTCACACAGAACCTCCAGAACATCCAGTTTTCTTAAAGAGGCCAGTTCCTGATCCGATATGTGCAGTGTTCCTCGCTCCGTGTCCACGTACGCTCCGGACCACAACACCTGCAAAACAACAAAGAACACGAGACATGTTCAAACAGACTCATTGCTTCATGAAATGGGTTTTAGTGATTATTCTGCGTGTCGGTGGATGCGTGTGAGTCTTTTCAAATCTGAATCGGATGTCTGGAGATGAACAGGCCCAGAAGAATAATACAAAACGTATTTAGATTTTTGGCAGGATTCTGTGGAATGAATTATTTAAACGACAGAGTCTGGTAGTTTAAAACATGATCAAGTGTGTGGATGTGTGTGACGTTTGTTGTGTCTGATGAGACGATCATCACGATGTGACGTCGTGACGTCGACTGTGGATTAGACGTCCGTCTCAAACACGCTGCTGGAATATTCATATTTCGGTGTTTTTTGATGATTGAGATGTGGTTTATTTCTCTGATGGATCTGACAGCCTGATATTGCAGAACACTTTCCTTCACTCAATGAGAAGATGCTGTAAAACACACCTGCGAACAACAAGAACTAACTTTGTCTCAGATCTTTCTCCTGAAATTGCTTAGAAGAAATGAAAACACATATAGAGAGACAATAATCTGGTTTTGGGTAAATGTATTTCGAGATCTTTAATAATATTGACTTTTAATTGCAGATTCTGAGCTCAGTTTGAGACACAGATGAGAAACTTGTGCCACAGAATTAATTCAAGATGTATATACACAGTCCCACATTTGTTTCTTATTGAATAACCTGTTTTACTGAGAAATACATCAAGTAAAAATGCTTTCATTTTTTGATTCGTATTCAATGCTTTCTAGAAGGAAAAAGTGAGATATTAAAGACAGTGGCACACACCTCGTAGAGAAGGTTGGCATCTTGCACAGATTTCTGAAATGAGGGGTTGAGCAGCGCTGGTGTTCCTCGCTTCACTCTGAAGGCCGATGGGTACAGAGCTGAGACACACAGAGAATCATGGGTAATCCCATCACAGACGCCACCGCAGATTCACAGATCAAACACAAAAAACACAGTTTGTTTTATCCGACGGTGTTCTGTGGAAACACATTCACATGTGTTCGCCAGCTGCACATCTGCGTCCGATTGGCCGGCCAGTGGGTATACGAGCGTCTGATTGGCTGGGAGGTGTGTGTCATCTCTCCTCCAGGTGTGTGTGACAGGATTATGTGTGCGGCATGATGGATGTCATTCGGTGCGGATTACTGACACACACACACACACACACACACACACACACACACACACACACACACACACACACACACACACCAATGATGTCGCCACATCACACACATTCCACAGCTGTTTCGGCCAATCGGCTGCAGCTGTGCCGACAGAACCAATGAGAGAGTTCTTGACCTTTCACCTTTACAGTGCTGATCCTGCTGTGCCTTTAACTATAATAAAACCAACCTGTACTATAACATGAGCCTCAGATTCAACAGAACATCTACCATCCTGACGACACCATTGTATGAACACAAAACCACTGAGACATTTCTCAAAATAGCTTCTCTGGTGTTCTACTGAAGAAAAACTCACATACAGATTTACAAACACAAGAGAGAAAATAAACAAACTGTAATCTATTCATTCGTGTTCATGGACACAAACGTGTCTAAAGCATTTTTCATGTGTATAAATATAGATCAATGCAATCTGAATTCATACCTATTTTACAAGGTGGCTCATTCGTGTGATTTCCTACGATCTTGTTCGTATGTTTTGTTATGATTTGACTTTTCCCCTGTGATGGTTTAGAGACGGGGGAACATCTCATTTAACTCCACTAAATATTATATATAAATATCCACTTTGATATATTTTTTGAGTTTATGTTATCTGTAAGCACCTGGGGTCTGAGATTAACGCAATTTCAATCCTCCATTTGTATGTACTGTACATGTGGCAGAATTGACAATAAAGCTGACTTTGACTTCTATCTTTTCTCTAAATATCTGTTTCTTCACACAGGTCTCCAGCGGAGGAATGTAATCAAATGTCAGGACAGATATATGAAGACACAGAGAGAAGCTGTTTATCTGCGGCCGGCCCGGCTCATGATGTGGACTTGTTTTGTTTCCAGAGATGTTGTTGTGAAAGCACAAGGTCAGTATGTCGAAGCACTTCAAATCCCATAAACAACAGAAGACAGGGACACAAACTCATCTATCGTGTCTGTCTGTCTGTGGTGTGAAGCTGAAGTTGTTTCTGCTCAGCTTTTCCTGTTTATTTTTCCTTTTAAAAATCACTTTTTCCCGCTCCACGAACATTCAGTTAAGCACATACCTTCAGATGAAAATGTTTTTAAAGTCAGTCAAAACTCATGATCTAACACTTGAATGTAATGGAGTGTCTTACCTCTCCTCCAGTGAGATGCTGAAGATATCGGACACATGAGCGCAGACAGAGACAAAATCCACAACGCTGACATGATGTTTCCTCTCTCAGAGTCAGGCCCGTCACTGCTGGATTAACAGAGAGAGAGAGAGAGAGAGAGAGAGAGAGAGAGAGAGAGAGAGAGAGAGAGAGAGAGAGAGAGAGAGAGAGAGAGAGAGAGAGAGAGAGAGAGAGAGAGAGAGAGAGAGAGGCTCCATCATTCTCCTCCTTGTTTCCTACTTAAGAAAACACTCCCAGTTTCTCCTCCTTCTCTTAGAGGAATTCTCTCTCTCTCTCTCTCTCTCTCTCTCTCTCTCTCTCTCTCTCTCTCTCTCTCTCTCTCTCTCTGTATGTGTGTTTTGACATTTTCATCTGGAAATCTGGAAGTCATTGAAACTCAAAGACAGTCTGTCTGTCTTTCTATCTGTTTTCTGTCTTTCTCACATGCAGCAAGTTCATGAGCATTAACATTCATGCGCATTTTCAAAATGAAAACATTCCTTAAACATCTACTGTTTGATAAAAACGTTTTTACAAACAAGGACGTCCCCTAAATAATTTTCTGCTTGAATTTGTCCCCAAAACACCTACAGTAGATGCTTGCTTACGGCTAACGGTTAAATACAATCCTGCACATTGTCTCTACACACATGAAATGTCAATCATGTTGTGTTGTGAGACTTTATCACCTGCTGGATGACAAATCAGATACAAAACACTGAGAGACAAACACGAGCAAGAATATCATAGACACGTGAGGATGAGCAAAGCACCTAACAAAACAACAACACTTGAAATACTCAAGTATGATAAATAATCTCCCCATTCAGTTAAGTGTGTTTGGAAAGTGTGCAGTAAAAACAGCAAGTGTTTCAGGAATTCAGACACTCAAAGTTTTCCACTGAACGGCAAACTGGCTGTTTTTATTGGCGATAACATGAGGACTGCAGTCCTACAGCAACACTATTGACTAGAAATAACCCCGAATTCTGATCTACAGACGCAGAATCGCACGCAAGCTTCCTGAACATAACTGAGTGATTCAGAAGATTCTAGATAAGAAGCACCTCACCACACACATGACCTGCTGCTTTAAACCTTGACAAAGAGAGATGAAGCCGGAGCCGGGACACGTCACTGCTGTTGCTTTGTATTCAAGGTTTGCTATAATATGAAAAACATCCCAGCATGACAGAGAGCCGAGCGGATACAGCAGGTGAATGTAATGTGAAAAACCTCAGCAGCTGGTGTGAGCGCTGGATCGGAGGCTCACGCTCATCGGCTCCAGGGTTGTGAGTGTGGACAGATGCTGTGAATGTCCTCCAGCTCACAGATGATATCACATCACACACGGCTGAAGGGGCTGTCTGAGATCAGTTTAAGAGTGGGTCACTGCTTAACTAAACATATAACAGAGAAAACCCTGCGGTGTGAGAGCTGATCCCAGAGCAGAAGAAAATAGGAAACAAATGTAACATTTCTCATCATATGAACTCAAATCCAGATTATAGGAGAGATGAGCGAGGTGTTTGTGTTTTGTCCTGTTGGTGGTGCTATGGGAGCATGTTTGTGTGTGGTAACGCAGGAACTTTCTTTCAGAAAACTATGGGAAATACTTTAAGGTGTTGTTGGGCTTCAGATCCAGGTGGGCGCTCTTGTGAGGCCCTTGAAGTAATTGGTCTGGTAAACCTCAGATATGTTAATGCCCTGCGATTGTTGGCTTTGTGTCTCTGAAGAGCTGTAATTGGTGCACCGTGATGTCTCGTATAAAAGCACCGGTTCATTTACTATTAAAACCAATGAAAGAGCACAAGAGAGAAGAACATCTACATCACCTGTCTGTCTGTCTGTCACGTCACCTGAGGCAGGTGATATAGTTTAATATCAATAAACTAGTGTGTAATCTGGATCACAGCAAACCTGATATAAAGTCTTGCAGCAACATTTGTTCAGGAACAGATTATGTGAATTAAACCACCCCGAATAAAACAATCCAAACCACTGAAATTAGTATGCATGCTGAATAGTAATCCTGTTGAAAACAGTACACTGCAGATGCAGCGGATTATAAATGTATGAAGAGGATTTCTCCACTTCAACTAAGAGAAAAGATGAATCGACGCACGCACGCATAATAACAAACAATGATTAAAGAGCTGCACTAATAATCTTAGCAGTCTATGACAAAAAATAGCATTTAATAATCATTTCTTTTTTAGAAAAAACATGACATTTAATAGAGAGCAAATGGAGAAACGTCAGAAATGTTAATGTGCTAATAGATATTACAGCAAATAGATACTACATCAGATGTAATGTTTACCTTGACCTGCACATACAGATGCATCCTCTGCACATGAATGACATAATCACAAACCCTTTGACAGCCATGTTTCTCTTCCCACAGACCAAAATAAACTCATTCAGGGAGAGAGAGAGAGAGAGAGAGAGAGAGAGAGAGAGAGAGAGAGAGAGAGTCCACGGGGGCCTCGCGCGCGTCTCTGAGCGTCTGACAGCTTAATTGCAGGTGCGCGCGCTCAGACGCAATTAAACTCCGAGACACGCAGAGGGAAAGTTCGAGAAACGCTTGTGGTTAAGATTCAACATCATCAACATCATCAACATCTCTCGAACATTTAAAGCAAACACGTGATGAATGCTGATCATCGGCTCTCGGATGCGCGGCTCCGTCAGACACCCGCCGGTAGCGCGTAATGAAGCGTGCGGCGCGCGCAGACTGGGCGGTTCCGACCTGTCACACAACACAGACCCAACAGAGACAGAAAAACACAACTTCAGCTCACGCACGCACGCACGCTGGACTGAATGAAGAACACTGGGAGCGCGTAATATAATGTTATACTTTCTATTGATGTCGAAATGCCTAAATGAAAGCATGCATACTACACTCTCTATACTGTATACTACAATAACTGCGTCAGAAATCAGTAGGCTTTACCGAATGCATATTCCTGGAAATGTTTGCATTGTCATGTGACCTGATGACGTACGTTTGTTAAACAAACACAAGGGATCACTTACACTGCAGAAGAGCTGTCCAGCATATGTTTTTCAGTATATTATATATTTTTTCTTTTTCAAATGCGGCAGCTCTCGTGGCCTCATCCGGGTATTTTTGCCCTGCATCCTAATGTGCAAACTAAATAAAATGAGTGCATCCCATATCGTGACACAAGTATTCTTAAAGTATGAATGAACCGTGGTATTAATATCTTAGTACTTGAATACTCGCTATATTCACTCAAATGTACATACTTTTATGTCAAACTGGGATGCACACAGTCTACAGTCGATTGAATACGGATTTTTCCATACTATTACATGCATGTGAAACAGATTGTACTATTCAGACTCTCTGTTATATACTACAAATGTATTCTAGTTAGGGATCTGGGCATTAGATGTGTAAATTCAGGTCTAAATTTAAGCCTGCGGTCTATTTGTTTTTTTAATCTGTCTGTATGTCATGAAGTGTAAATCCTTTTCATTTTAATGATAGATCAGATTCGACAGTCTTTCCCAAACTCGTTCCAACTTGCAGTGAATAAAAGCACTTTGCAGACAGGAGATGAATTGATTCTCTTTGAATGAATGTTTATCTGATCAAACGGCAGCGGAGAGGCTGAAAACAGCACAAATAATAGAAAACCAGCGAAGCTTTAACTGACATTTCTTATTAATTCTGTAGTGCTCAGAACGCACAACACACAACACAAATCTCCAACTCTTTCCACCAGAGATATCCAACTACAGCTCCAGCACTCTTATAAATATTGTAAGAAAAGAGTAAGACTGTATTGGTGCAGAGTTTAAAAAAGTGTTAAAACCTAAAGCAGAAGTATTATGAGTATCTCATATGTCACCCAACCTCATTCTGTCAGACGCTGTCAGTCACCGGCCTTCTCTTTAATAAGTGATGATTCATTTCTCAATGACTCTATAATCTCCAGCCTCTGTTAATGCGAGACGGCCGTCCGCAGACCTTCAGCGCTCCATCAAAGACGCCCCCTCACCCTACAGGGAGCACAGAAGAGAACATGCAAATGATGGAAATGAGGGAATCACAGCCGTCGGGAGAGAGAGACACACACGGACATCTCTGCTGGACTGTTCTTACATACTTTATATTCCTTAGTCTGTGTCTCGTGTTTCTCTTGAACAAAAGAGTCTCCAATAGTTTCAGTACATGAGCTCAGATTTGTCAAGTCTGCAATGAAAAGATCTCAATATGAACTCAAACATTTCTCATTAAATCCAGATTATTTCACCTCCATACACTCTCATTTGATTCTCTTATTTCTACATAACTCAAGATAGTTCAATGAGAACTTCATCAAATCTGCTGAGCTTTAAAAGAGACGCATCTCAGCAATAACATTCTCATCTGGGAAGCTTCTGACTTTAATTGTATTTAGTTTAGAATTCAAAGTAAAGCTAAACAGTGAATAAAAGCAATATAAACACAGCAGATGACTGAAGATTCAGATCTGTAGAAAGTATAAAACACGACTTTCGTTTGAGCGACGGCCTGAATTATTCACAAAGCTTTGCCTCCATTAACCAAACGTTTCTTTCTTCATTAAAATGCTGTTGACTCTTGAGTATTCTTCAGTCATATCAGTCAGATAGTGTTATTATCAGAGCTGGTGTGATATCAGGAGTAAACGCACCTGTTTGTTTATTTCATTTGAGATTTTGACAGATAAATACCGTCCATAACACAAACAGCCACACTTCTGCCATAAACAACAGATAAACTGAGATCACGTGCTGTTTCACTATGAAACAAAACACAAAGTCAGTGTTAAAGGAACAGTTTACCTAAAAATAATGTTTCATCTTTTCTGTATAATGAAAGCAACTACACTGTAAAAAATCTGCAATTTTTAAACTCATTTTTTAAAGTTTCTTTTTTTGCATTTTTTGAGTTGTACTGATTTTTAAAAGTTGAGATAACTTACATAATTGAGTCAACTCAACAAGATTAGACAAAACCTTTGGATTTACTTACTAAATTAAGTTCAGCTGACTATAATCCAAAATTTTGTATAAACAAATGAATCAATGAATAATTAAACCACGGTAGACTCCAAGTCAACGTTTGTGTAATAGTACAGAATAAAACAATGTAAAGTTGAGTAAACAATTCAAAACTTTCTCTCATATATATTCAGTTTGACCATCACAGATGTTATTGCCAGAGCTTCCCTGTTCTCCTCTGATATGAAAGAAGTTTTTTTAGTGTTGTGGTTTCTCATATCTATATCATCTACAGTAGAGCAAACAGTCTTGCCTTTCTCTTTAAAGAAGCCTATTAAAACATGAAGAAGTGCTCATCTGTGTCGTCTCATCCGCACAGTAAACTACACGCTATAAGACACACGGCGGCATTAAAACCGTCAGGACGGATGAAAAACTCTCAATGAATAGTGTGATCTGAACCTTCTTTATATGTGAAAGAGTGACACACACACACAAGAGAATCCGTTCTCTCAGTTTTAAAGGAGGTAATATTCACTTCCACACTGTAAATCTGATCATTTCTCCTGAACCTGTGATATCGGCCCGCAGACTCCAGGCTGTCAGATGGGTTTAAAGCGAATCTCTTTGATAACAATCACATGAACCCATAACTATACATACACACAATGAATGCGTATAGCTGTCGGCATTATTTGATGTTAAAATACTGTGGAGTGTAAATAACGAAATAAAAAAACGGTTGAATATATGTGACCCTGGATCACAAAACCAGTCTTATGGGTCAATTTTTACATCATCTAAAAGCTGAATAAATAAGATTTCTATTGATGTATGGTTTGTTGGGACAAAGTTAGGCCGAGATACAACTATTTAAAACTCAGGAAAAAAATCTAAATATTGAGAAAATGGCCTTTAAAGTTGTCCAAATAAAGTCCTTAGCATAGCATATTACTCACAAAAATAAAGTTTTGATATATTTACGGGAGGAAATGTACAAAATATCTTCATGAAACATGATCTTTACTTTATATCTTAATGATTTTTGCATTAAAGAAAAATGGCTCATTTTGACCCATACAATGTATTTTTGGCTTTTACTACAAATGTTCTTGTGCTACTTATGACTGGTTTTGTGATCCAGGGTCACATATCATGAATATAACCTGTTATTTATTCTTATTTTGTTAAAACAAAACTTCTGTTTAAAAACCATGGTTGTGATTGAATTCTGTTAAATGATGTGTAAAGATGTTTCTCTCTTTCTCTGCATGCTTTACTAGCTCCTGAAATATTTGTCCTCATGTCCATCACACAGAATATTCAGCAGACAGATTATTATTTCCAGCTCAAATGTGCAGTTACGCTCTAACTTTAGCATAAAGGTCACAGTGTGAACGTCCCTCGATACACTCGAGCCATAAAACAGCGCCTCCAAACTATTCAGTGACTTCCAGAAGACGTCTCTTACTAACATTCACAGCTCATTTCACTATATCTGATGTTGACATGTTAAAATAAACATGAGACAGTCATTTTTAATAGACTGAATTGTAAAGTTCTGTGGCTGTAGCTCATTACCCACAATGCACTGGTTTCCTTCATCTCATTTGTGTTTCTCATCTGAACACCAGCAGCAGTGATAAATCCTCTTTATTCGCCATTAAACTGGTTGTAACAGCAGTCTAGCGTGCATCGATTTTCCAGCGAATACTCCTCCGGCTCAGGGCTGCTGTATCTGGCTGGGATTCGGCACTCAACAACCCATGAGAAAACAGGAATTTCACCGGATACGCTGACCACTTCCATGCCAAACACAAATTAAAGAGACTGGGAGTCGAGCTGAATTAAAGTCAGCTTTGAAAGTTCTCTGTGCTCATATGATAAGCTCTAATATGCCAAACAATTCAGATTTGCTTGCTCTGTTTTCTTGACTTCATGGATTGTGGATATAAGGAGCTGAAAAGCTGTCTACTGCAACCTTTTTTCTATTTAATTCATTTTTTAAAATTGAGAAAAATCGCAAAATGGGGCACACAATGCAAAAATCTCCAGACACATCCATTACCTTTCGTATCTGGAAAGACATCGAGATTTGAGGTGTACTTCCCTCCAGCCCTGATGCTGTTTGTGTGTTGTCTCGCAGACAAATAATAATTATTAAAGTCATTTAAATGTGATACTTCATTAAGCACAATTTCAGGGTAGATGATCACAGGGCATCAGTCTGCATGCAGTCGCCGTGGCAACAGCACAGACGTGTGCCTGTGCTAATGAACACAGCTGTGGAGTGGATCAGTTATATGTGCGCACGTGTGTACAGATAAACACAATCATTATATTGTTTACAATAATCATAAACATCTCAGAGTTTAATAACAGAGTGACTGTATTCAGACTGAAAACTGTCGTCTCAAAGTCATTCTGAACACAATCTGTGTGTGTATTTGACGAAAGATCTCATATCAGCCACCATAACGCTCACACTCACAATCCATCAAAAACACACCACAGATCATTTACACACTCATATATCAAACTGATGGAGAAGTTACTGGAAGAGAAACAGGAAGTGCACAGATACACACACACACACGTGCTAGCAAACACACATCATGAAAAAATCTATATCTCATACATCAATCAATCAATCATTTCTATTCCAACGCGATTTCACCGCCAAATCGTAAGTATTTTACGAAGTTGGCTAATTTGTACGATCTCAGTCGTATATTGCTTTGCTTTCGCGCCAGTGACTTCAGTATCGCTTAATCGTCCGTTTTTGACTCGCAACGTATGAATTCATACGAATTAGCCACCTCGTAAAATACTTCCGACTTCCTGTGTATATCCCCATGTACAGTTTCCCTATGATGTTTTTCTATAATATGCATTTATAAGCGACACAACAACTAGAAAACAAAACGTTGGGTGGACTTGTGTTTTTGATTAAATGATGACAGAAGCACAGCCGACTCGAAACCCAAGCGAACTCAAAATGTAATCTTTTAAGAGCAGGTTATTGCATTTTAATGAAAGATTACATAAGATAAATGTTATTTTAAATGAGAAAAGTGAAAACGTGACGAAACGGTGAACATTAAGAGACCGACGTGTTGACTTTACGCCTGAGCAGATGACAGAAATAATCACAGCAAAAGATAAATGAACTGTTTTATATTCAAGGGATGTCAGAGAGCGCGCGCGAGCGAGCAGGTGCATTAAACTTTATCAGGAAGTTGTGCCGCAACTGAATCATTCATTTCATTGTGTTGTGGAAAAAGTGTGAGAAACGCTGAGTGATTAACAAAAGCACTTCATTAAACGAAACACTGTTAAGAGACTTCAACATCAAATCCCTGCACACGCACGCACACGTACACACTTCTGTGTTGACAAAATCTAATGATCTTTTGAAATCACTTTATTTGTTTTCAAACTGACTTTACAACAATGCCAGATATGGATGTTTTAAACATTCACTTGAAGATCAATGAGAAGATTCTGAAGACTGGACTGAAGGACCATCATGCAGAAAGAGAGAGAGAGAAAGAAAGAGAGAGAGAGAGAGAGAGAGAAATCTGAATAGACACTTTTCTGAAACACTATAAAACACAAAACAGCTGAGAATTCTTTTATTTCTTTCTATAACAACAGAAATTCGAGAGGGCGCAAAGCAAATGTGCGGCCAGTAAAATGATGAAAGCGTCTAAATGTTTTTAATTTTGTTCTTTGAACAGCTAATATGCAGGAATGTCATCGGTTTGATGTCGTGCTGGAGTGTCGCTCTGCTAGTTTTCTTTCTATCTATCTATCAAACCACTCGTTTCTAAATCACAATCGCTCCTTATTTGCTTTACAGTCTGAAAAATAAATGCACACATCAATTTCATTCTCTACTCTGCATTCTGTGTTTAGTGGCATCATACAGGAGAAGTCTGACAGCTTTCCCATTGGTCCGTACAAGAGGCATGAGTGACGGGTCCATCAGCCAATGGTTGCTTCGATAAACTAGAGGAGACAGCACCTGCTGTCTCCCAAAATAAAATAAGATCATGAAAAACTAAAACAACAGAAAAGCGAGAGGAGCTGATGCAGCCGGTGGGCGGAGACAGAGACGCGTGTATGTGTGTGTGAGTTTGTTGGATTCAGTGGCTGCAGGTTCGATCCTCTCTGTTGTTCAGCAGCGAGTGACTCATTTCAGTAAATCTTTGATGGCCTCGCTCTCAGCCGCCTCGAGCGCGCTGAGACCATCCGGACCTTTCCGCTCCTTATCGGCACCCTGGAGGAACACAAACACGCAATCATTACACACACACACACACACACACACACACTTATAAACCCACAGGATCAAACGCAGTTTTACTA
The DNA here is from genome assembly GCA_026939265.1 of Oreonectes daqikongensis. Lineage (NCBI taxonomy): Eukaryota > Metazoa > Chordata > Actinopteri > Cypriniformes > Nemacheilidae > Oreonectes > Oreonectes daqikongensis. Next base: position 5,693 of record JAOTQM010000629.1, on the reverse strand, counting down.
ATCAATCAAATCCACTGCAAGCTCCTCTAAGATTATTTTTGTGTCTCTACACACACCAACACAATACTGCTGTGATCCTGTTAGAAATAAACCTACTACACAAACCCACACAGTTTCTGCTAATCTCATGTTAATCTTGAGTATCTATACAGTAGTATTGCATACATCGTATCTTCGAAGAGTGTTTAGTTTGATCACATTTATAAAAGAGAGATGCAGCTGTACGATTATTTCCAGACAAACACGAGTTGCTGGAGAACTACTACAGCACGAGCACACAATAACATTACATCATTGCATTAATCCCTGCGTGTTGTTAACATTATGCACGTACGCGCCGATTGCCAACAAAAAACACACAACTTAGTTTGACTTACCGCGTACGTTTCGTGTCCGGCATCTTTTAGCACTGGGATCTATCAGTTTTAAACCATCTCCAAATCCAGCATTATATCCACCGTTTATATAACATCCAGCACTGAAATGCCTACTGACTTCTCTAGCGTAGCTTGACACACAGCGCAGACAATCTTGATGGTAGGCCGGTTTTACAATCGCTCGTCGGTTGGCGGCCTATTTCTTTCGGTAGAATTGCCCAATAAAACGAATAGGATCCTTTTTACGAAACAAGGATCCGGACTTATAAAAAACTTTCCGAAACAAGTTGTACTGCTGGAGGAGTGTATCAAGCACAGAAATACGGCGTCAAACGTCCAACTCGTTTTTTAACCATGTTAAGCATGATAAGACAACATGTTTAACATTGTAAATAAGTCTGAATGCATGACACAACCTCTACACTGTTACACACATTTCCACCCCGCTACCCACTACTCAACAATGTAATACAAATTTCAAAACTATTTCACACATCTCAACACCATTACACAAGACTCAGCTTTATTCCTCATAAGCCAACAGTTAAGCAGATGACATTCCACTGTACTGCTAGTGCTAACACCTCCTTCAGTGCCCAATACCAGCTGATTATACAATTATTGAGTAACACTGAAAGTCTTATGCATAATCTACACAGAACCAGACCCTCAGGGGCCTCTGGAATATAAAGCAAAGCTCTAATCGATCGGCCACTTGTTCTTTACAGAAATATGTTGCACTGCATTCTCTATGTGGATCAATGTGGTGTATTGATCTGAAAAGTGCACAGGCGCTGAATTATTCCTCTTTACCTCACAGTTTGAAGCAACATCACCTGAAGTCGCCTGGAAGTGTCAGTCTGATGAACTCTGAACTCAACAGTCAGACACACAGCTACACGCAAGGTGTTTAAATAGAATAGCTTAAAACAAATAACTCCTGTCAAATGTCTTTAAGGCATTATTAAATAAACATGTATTATAATGCGTCTTGGTAAATATAAAACAGTGATTTAGTCTGTGGTGTGAATTACATCACTGTGTCCAGCTGAACTGAAACCCACAATAAAAATATCTGTAATACACTGATGTTACGTATCAGTAAAGTGGATTTATTTTAGTACCAGACGCGTCAGAGTGAACACGAAGCAGAATATTTCTTTTCAGTCCTCAGACCTCACAGCTGCCCGGGGCCACAGAAACACGCGTGTGCGGTGAGACGAGGTCCTGCGGGACGTCATCTCACAGTAAAGAATGTGCAGCGCTGTTCAGAGGGTCAGTAACGCCCCGCGTTATATAACCCTGAGTGACCCGGCTGGTGTTAGCACAGCTTACTGCACAACACGCTATAAAACACACGAATGCTTCTCTCCGCAACACAGACAGACACTCGGCTGAAAAACAAATTTGTACCTTTTCTAGGAGAATCTTGACGCAGGTCATGTGACCCTCATAAGTGGCAGACAGCAGCGGGGTTATACCGTGTTTATCTGGAGCCTGCAAGAGTAAAAATCATAAATCAGGAACATTAAAGCTCTTTCCTTCTCTTCAGCCTCCTCTATGAATTACAGAGATATCGAGTTTATCAGTGGACTTCAGAGGTTTCTTATCTCACAAACATTCTGAGAGGAAATAAGTGCAGAAATGAAGAAACAGAAACTTATTAGTCCACAGATGTAATATTCTCCATCTTTTTACAGGCAAACTGAAAATAAAGGAATTACAGTCTGGTGGGGTGTGATGTAAGCAACAATGACACAAAGAAATAAAATTATTATCTGAAAAGATAACAAAATCTACACAGCAATATTAAAATATAATAGAATAAACAGGCAACAAAGTATTTTTTTTTTATAACAAATCTGCTAAAGCACTTCAGAAATCATTTATTAACACATGGCAGTCATTTGCATTAGTTTAATGATGGACTCATGTGCTCTTTGGGTTTCTACATGCTGACCTTCATGAAATAATATAACATGACAGCACATTAATGTAATTTTATTTGTTCGACTGAAGAAATGAATTCATCTACATCTCACACGGCATGAGGGAGAGTATTTGTGTGAACTATTCCTTTTAAAAAGGTGTTTTAACTTAGCAGAAGATACGTTACATTGACATCTGCTCCTTTAGACAGAAGAAACTCCAACATCTCTGCCTGACCACAGTCTGCAGCGTAATGAAGAGGCTTCCGACCGCTCTCCAGAGTCCTGTTCACATCCTCCGCCTGCACACACACAGATAAACCCGGTGATCCCACAAACATCCACAAAAAATTACTGAGGGCAAATGTCACATGAATATTCCCCACATGCACTGAGCGGCTGACAGAACTCACACACGCTTATGAGAAAACACATGTTTTACATTCACAGCTGTCATAACAATGTTCATTTGGTCTAATTATCAAACATGGGACGTGACTGATGTATCAAAAAAGCTTTAAGGCATTTAAAATCCTGTTTTATTTGTGGCTGATGTGTTCCTAAATCTAGTGAGCTCCCTACATAGGCAACATTTAAGTCATCATTGGGACACTCTCAAGGCAAGGAATGTCATTTAATTAGGATATTCGTTTTTTAGTTAGGACGTTAACATTTGATAACATCTTTCATAAAACAGTTCATAAAACAATTTGATATGTATGAATCTTGATCTTCATTCATGTGTAATAGTGAGCAAATTCTCTTTACACAATAAATGTAATGAGGCGTGTGAACTTTGGTGTGAACCGCTGAGGTAAAAGAGACACGTCACTGTCAATACCACACGTGAATCCTGTCAAATTTCTGTATGTAGAAAAAACATTATAAAAGCAAAGCGGTTTCATCTGCAGGATACAGACAGGTGACATCTGCTGTGAGGAAGTGTACAAGTGTTAAACCCTGCGGTTCTCCATACACGCTGGCACACTCACAACGGCTGCGGTTACCTGACCACATCCACAAATAACCACACACACACACACACACACACACACACACACACACACACACACACACACACACACACACACACACACACAGACACAGACACAGACACAGACACAGACACACACACACACCAGAAATCATCTTGTACTTCATTGCCTTTTCTGTCCACTGCGTGTGTGTGTGTGTATATGCAGTGTATACAATTACACAAAGTGGTGATGTGATGACACAGGATACACACTTGACTACAGGCCTGTATGTGTGTGTGTGTGTGTGTGTGTGTGTGTGTTGTAGCATTGAAAAAAATTAAAACACAAGCAAAAAACCATGAATGAAGTACATTCTGTTATTTTGATCAAATCCACCTGATGCTTTTACCACCAGCCATTACTAGGGATGCACTGATACCAGTATCGGTGCCGATACTAAGCTCATGTACTCGTAAAAGTATACCGATACCAAAAATCAATATCTCAACTGACTGAAATTTGTGCTTTTAAAGTTTAAGACAAGCACATAAAATTATTTCTTTTTTCATAATGTGTTTGAGGTTGTAATTATAAGGTTATTCTATTTTTATTAGTATCACTGTGTTGTGCTTGGATAATTGCCACCTCACTGAAAAATAAAGAAAAAATACAGGTAAAGGGATCAGTATCGGCGAGTACTAGAAATAAAGTATCGGTACTCGTACTCTGCCTTTAAAAATGGTATTGTGCATCCCTAGCCATTACTATAGTAATAACATGTTTTATATTGTGTGTGCATGTCTTCTGGATATGTAAATGTTATGGTATATGAATATGTTATCATACAGCTGCCTGATTCTACTAGAGATAACATAACATTACCACAACACTTTCAAATGGTTTATACTCATTCATGTGTGTGTGTGTGTGTGTGTGTGTGTGTGTGTGTGTGGTGATGATGATGTCATGTTTTAGACATGTAGCATGATAATATACGGTAACGTTATAGCATTGGGCAACTCAGTACCATGGTTTTACCATCAAATACCAGAACTGTACTGTACTTCATGTGACTGTACGGACATGCGCCTGTCAGACTTGTCTGCACTTGTCAGTGAATGTATGTAATATGTGTGTGTGTGTGTGTGTGTGTGAGAGAGAGAGAGAGAGTCTCACCTTTACCAGCAGAGTCTTCACCTCATCCAGATCTCCATTCTTCAGGGCCCACATCAACTCCTTATCCCCCATGTCACCTGAAACACACAAACGCGCGCGCGCACGCAGGCCCGCACTGTTAAAACGCTCCGCAGCGAACGTGTTTCCGTGTCTTCGGTTGAATTTCGGGTGTATGAAGTAAGTCTGTGTGTCACCTACCGGCTTTTAGACGTTTTTTTGGATTGACAGAAAGTTTGAGATCAGACACTAACGGGATCCGCCTGAACTGGAAACACCAGCGGCACGGACTTCCGCTATCAGACAACCGCCCGCAGATACTTCAGAATAAAAGTCCCCGTCCACATCCACTACAGTACAGTACAGTACAGATACAGGAGGACTCTACATTTGAATTGAGATGAACTATGACATTGTATAAATATAAATACATTGAAAAGTAAACTGTCCATGTATTCACATATATTTATATAGCACAAATAAAAACAACCCAGGCTGACCATCTGCGCTGTAGGCTACAAAATAAATAAATCATTTATAAAATATAAATAAATATCAGCCCAGTTACACCATGCAAATAAAGTAAATTCATAATAACAACTAATTATAATAACAGATAAATTATGATTAGTGCAAACTAACCTTTAACTAAACAAGTAAACATACAAATAAGAATAGTACTCTATACTGCCTATACAAAAATAAAAAAACTTTAACCACACTGTATTTCAATGTGACTTTAGAAAAATAAAAAGCTTAATTTACAGAATAAAACCCATCTGTTAATGTGCTTTTCATAAAACAGAGATTTTAGCATTCGGACAAATATAAATAAAAGATCCATATATGATTTTAAATGGTTTGAATGAATGATTTATTTTGTTGTTAACCAGCAGACCGTTAATCCCAAATTCATTTGCCTACATGTCTTACGTGTATTTGTGGTATTATCTTTTAATTAATATCCTTTTCAATTACTCTTATGGATCATTGATTAATGTACTGTTTCTCAAGCAATGTAAAGAGTTTGAAGTGAGGAGGAATCACTTCAAAAAAATGATTGTATATATAGGCCTACTATTATAACACTTAATAGGGAGCACGCCTGTCACTCTCACAGACCGTATGGCTCTAGTTAAACTGTCATTGTATGGAAAAAGGCGCATGAGGATTCTTCAAAAATTCATGAATTTCATTCAGGGTGATCTGCCCTTTAAACGGCACGGACACAAACACAC
>JAOTQM010000628.1:0-106388 GCA_026939265.1 Oreonectes daqikongensis | reverse complement strand
AGGAGCGCTGAGACAGGACCGCGCCATACCCTGACGTCTGACGCATCAACCTCCACAATAAACTATTGTTCACACTTTGTGTGTCCATCCGAAATACAGAAGAAGACGTCCTCATTTTGTCCTCACATTCTTATTCACAGACCTAAAAGAATGTGTAAACACTATTAGCATTTATCACAGTGTCTTAGTATATACATACTTGGTGAGAAGACACAATATCAATAACAAAGAAACTAGGCTATATTTATATATAAAACTATTTAAAAGTACAATTTCTATAAACCCATACAGAAAGATTTACATATTGTGTTATCCCAACGTTTCTCAAGAAACTTTATAGTGAATATGTACTTACTCGTTGTGAAGACACTCGCGTGCCTTTCTTGTGCAAGATGCCGGTGATGCAGCCACAGGCCTAACGAAAAGTGAAACTGTTGTTAGCAATTATCAGAACAAGCTGATATACAGTAGCATCACTGATAAGAATGGACGCGTGTTTGTCTGTCAATAGTCACTTATCTGTGACATTTACAGTTTACTGATACATTAACACATATCATCGCGAACGCCAATGACCGCCTATAATACATTCAACACATTCAGAGCAGATATTCGCGAACAGAAGCTAGTTAAGATAAACACTTTCACCATTTGGGAATATATATCTGTCTATAGCATAACGTTACGCGTTTTGTACAACATATTCTGAAATAGCTGATCTGATTTTAGTCTGACAATAGCATGTTTGTAAATCATGAAGGTAATATTAAAAGACTTACTCGTCAGGAATTATATCCTCCGCTGGGTCAGTCGCTCTTCAAAATGCAAACGGTCGTCATCTGAGGCGCGTTCTTCCTCTGAGGAAAAACTGTATCCGAATTGTATCTTCATCGTGTAGTGAGCCATTTCTCGATCGGAGATGTGTTACACAAACCTGACTGACCTCAGATCATTACCATGTGAACAGCACGCACAGTGGGGGCGGGATCGCATTAGCTATAATGAGGTGATACAGAAAAAACCGTACTACTCCTTACTTTCATAAGGAGTACATAAAAATAAATTTTTTGTTTTCGACTTGAATTGGTTAATTTAAAAGTTGACATTTCAAGCTTTCTATACATAAATTTCTCATGTTGTTGAGGCAAGTATTCGCTGAGATTTAGATTGTTTTATTTACGTTTCTGTGAAGAGAGGTGGCAGAGACAGAGAAAGCAGAGTACGCATGTTGTTGTTTTGGGTGTAAACAAATAAAAGTAGACCCTTTAAATATTTGAATGACGTATTGCTCTTATCTGTACGATCAAAACTGACAGAGTAATTTAAGTTCATTTCGACGTTATCAGGAGAAGATGAGACAAACTGCGCCGACGCAGGCATGCCATGGACTATTGGGTCTAAATGTTTGGACAAATAAGAAACAGGACGTGGTTTACCGCCATGTTCTTGGGTTAGAATCCCTATTGCAACACCCAGAGCCTCCCCCGCATGTAAGTGAAATGGCCTGGAATAGTCTGGTAGCCCCAGTGCAGGAGCACATGTGATGGCATCCTTTAATGCTTGAAAATGTTTCTCTGCTTCGGATGTCCAGGCCAATGAGTCCCTCGGACCCATGCCATGTTTGATGAGACATCGCAAGCCCTTGTCATGGTACGCACATTCTGGAAGTAGTTCACCAGTCCCAAAAAACTTTGTAACTGTGTCACAGTTTGAGGAGTATGCAAAGCTGCACCCGCTCAGCTGAAATCGCCTTTTGGCCTTGAAATCGCCTTTTCGGATCCTGTAGCAAATGCTAGTCCTACCAATTGGATTGCGCCAAGCCTCTGTGACCCCCTCTGAGTATATGGAAAAAGGTAAATCGTAAACAATTACATAGTTTATTTAGTTGGAATAAATTAATCTTTATTTTAGTGTTGCAATTTTATTACACATATCTCTTATAGAGTCTTTATCACAATGTGAATAAATAAACATCATTAGAACATAAACATCATCTCTTATGTGAAATAGTTCATTCGGATTAGTACTAATATAAAAGCAACTGTGCTTTAGCAGTCTACTTGCAAAAATAATGTCACAATTTACAATATCTTTGTTATTTATTGCTGAAGGCCAACTATCAATGTGTTGAAAACCCTCACTTTTTTATTGCGAAACAAATGAGAATTAATTGCTTCAAATCAATTATTAAACACCTTTTTCTCATCAAATCCCTGTGGTGTGCTCTTCCGTCTGCCCAGTATTGTGACACTTATATGCTTGCTGAACAGACATTAACACCACAATATAACAAAAAGAAAAGCATATGGGAAAACCCAGAATCATGCCAAAGCATGTAAATAGAACGCCGGTCCATTTGAAAATGCGTGCCAGTGTCTTGCTTTGCCTCCTTTAGGCGTGAACATGACATGCTCAGTTCTTTGCACTTGTACTGAAAGACTTATATATATATATATATATACATATTATTAGTATTTATATATAAAATAATATATATTTTAGAGCACCCTACCCTAAACCTACCAACCTCCCGACAATTAAAAGACACGCAACAAGCAAATAGAAGTCAGCCATGGGCATTTATTAAAACACACACCAAAAACAGTATAAAAACATTACAAACAGATTGCGTTACATTCAAGTCTTCAAAAGCTCTACGACGATATCATTGTTTGAGCACAGTAGCTTTAATCACACAGATGACCGCGCTCCAGGAACGCACGTAGTGGCATATATGCTCAAGTTTAGCGTGTGACGCAATCGGAGCAGGATAGCCAATGCCATTTCGTAACGTATGCTAACGTAATGACGCAACCAGTCACAAGAAACACGAGAGCCAATGCCATTTCACAATCAAAGCTGACGTTCCGGCAGCAATATTTTTAATTGTACGCAACTGGAACCGGTTTTACAGCAGACAGAGAAGGGGATTGCTGTTCTTTGGCTTTGGAACACTTTAAATAATTGCACTTTTTGAATAAATAGCATCTGTAGCCGTATCTGCCTGTTATGCATTGTGTTTTATATTATATAATATACAAACTGTTAGGTTGAGGAGTGGAATCGGGTTACGTGCTAAAATACGTCTAATGTGTGCGCAGAAAGTAATAAACGTACACAAAATACCATGTACAGCAGTACACGTCATGAATTATAAAAACATTTATAAAAAATTAAAAAAAACAGGCTTTCCCATATGATTTTCTTTTTGTTAGAATGTGTTGTTAATGTCTGTACAGCAAGCATATACGTTTTATAGATCAACCGTAAGCATTTATAAACATTTACGAACGATGAATAGACTTTAGATTGGGTACTGCAAAAGCATTAACGAATAATGAATAAATGATTTATCTAAATAGTAGAAGTATGTTTACACACCACAATAAACAAAGATAAACTGTGTAACCTAAACAGCTTGGTTGCGAGTTTATTAATAATTTGTTAACATGAAGAATGCGTGAAGTAACTGCAATCAACCAGGGATATTTGAACAACCTTTGTAAATGTAAACATGTGCCTTAGATAATATATGAATGAAAGTTTACTGACATTTGTAAGCATTCATTCATACATTAACAAACAAGCTGTTAATTGTTGGATACCATACATTACCGTTATTTATAGTTCTTTAAATTGCATTACGTGAATTGAAAAGGTACTAACATTTGTAAGCATTTTAATCAAATCAAATCAAAATCAAATCACCTTTATTGTCACATCACCACGAGTGGCGAGTGAAAGTCTTGGGTGCATGCTCAATACAAAGCATAATGCAGTTGAACAGACAAACAACTGTATGACAAAACTTGTAAAGTAAGTGACAGTATGTAGTGCAGGCAGGCAGTGCAAATTATAACAGATGGGCTGTACAAAAAAGACAATATACATTTACACCTATGCAATTATATATATATATATATATATATATACACACAAGATATACACATTGGATGGTGTCTATAAACATTAAATATTAAATATATAACAGAATATACAGATGCACACAGAGTGTATGTGTGATGGTTCAGCACATAGTGCAGATTGTTAATGGATGGTTATTACATTAGTCCATTACATTACATACATTACTCACCCAAAGAGTGAGTGTGTGAAGTGTGTCAGTTGAAGTGTTGAGTTTTAGGTGTTGAGCAGTCTAATAGTCTGAAGGTAAAAGCTGTTCTTCAATCGGCTTGTGCGGGACCGGATGCTCCGGTATCGTCTGCCCGAAGGCAGCAAGGAGAGCAGCCCGTGATTTGGGTGGCTGGAATCACTGATGATCTTTCTGGCTTTCCACATACACCGCCTGGTGTAGATGTCCTGAAGAGAGGGAAGAGCGTCTCCCACCACATGACAGGCAGTTATATCATGTTTAAGCTCCGGGTTCGGTAGGAACCGCCGAGCTCAGAGCCCGTTCCCTGGACAGCACTCAGTAGAACAAATTCAAATATTTTTTTAGGTATGTCACAGTGTAGCTTATTTTGCTATCCTCACTTACATAAATGAACTACAGTGTCCTGACAAACTTTTGTGAATTAAAATGCAAATTAATATGACACTTACCTGACTATAGAAAACCATGCACTAAAAATAAAACAAATGCTTTAAAAGCTTCACATGGGTATGTGAACCACTAAATGTTGATATCTGTACTATTATTATAGTAAAAGCTTAACTACTTTTTTCATGGTAAGAATGACATTTTCATGGAATTGCCAAATAAGAAATCACAGATTTTTTGTACAGTCAATCTCACAACAGCTCTTTCACGTTTGTAAATAGAATGCAGCTAGTATCAAATGCTGCTGCATTCAGTCTTTCTACCAGCGGTCATGTCATGTGCATACCCTCCATTGAAATTCATCATGAATGTATACAATCCCTATACCTACGAACAAAATAGTTAAAAACTGATCCACTGATGCATTTTTCTGAATATTTTTTTTTGCAGTTTGCAGCGGCTGCATGTGGAAATATTACAGTGTTGCTAAATGGATCAATTCATCAGGCTTTCAACAAAAAAAGGTGGGTATGCTTACTATGCTAGATATGTTCAGTCCAAAACTACATACACTGAAAAAGGTTCCTTTGGAATTACTCAATTTAATCATGTACATCAGTTCCACACGATTGAATGAATTTTTTTCTTAATTTGCAAGAAAAGTAATTTAAAAAAAACTTAAATCATGTGGAACCGATGTATATGATTAAATTAAGTAATTCCAACAAACTTTTTTTCAGTGTATGTAGTTTTGGACACAGGTTATTTGTATTTACCCCATCTACATAATTATAAATGGCTATGAACACCACAGATGTTCACAGGTTATTTGTATTTACCCCATCTACATAATTATAATGGCTATGAACACCACAGATGTTCTGGAATATACAACTTTGGTTTTATATTACAAACATATTTTATATTACAAAGATTTTCTCCATGAGCAGACTGGAATCAAAAAGTGGCCCTGGACTTTCTGGTCCAAATGGCATATCACACCTTCCTTACATTTATTAATTTAGCAGACACTTATCCAAAGCGGTGGGTGGTAAGGTGCTACATTTTCTCCATTATATTTACTTGAGTATAAAAATATATTTAAAGTAACTAGCAACTCACTACTTGAGTAGTCTTTTCATTGCATACTTATTTTTTACTTTTACTCAAATAATTTTTTATATTATGACTTTTACTACTTGAGTAATCTATCTATCTACTTTTACTTTAGTAACATTTTTGAATACTCAACACACCTCTGTGCATAGCACATAGCACACTAGTAGCCAGGGGTGTACATGTAGCACAAAATCTCAGGCCTTATTCAAAATAAATGTGGTGCTGTATAACACCTCGTTTTTTGAATAATACACATATACACATAGCACTTACTGCGAATTACTGGTGTAATAAATACACAATATTAAACGTGAATATATGAATCTATAATACAGCACTGAAACTCAATTGTTTAGGAATTGTGCTATATATAAATATAAGGGTCAATGACATATAAGGATCACTTATCATGCAGTGCGACCAATAATTGTATTAAATTAAACTAAGATAAAACTATTTTTTTGTAGCTGAAATATGAATCTCTGATACAGCATGCTGAAGTAAATGGTATTTTTTAAAACATTTATGTCAGTTGTTTAAGATTGTAATTTAAGAAGAGAAAATTCTATAACAAAATTATGATTACTTAACAAAACTTAAAAGCAAATATTTAGATACTAAACACTTTTGCTAGTCCCAGACTAAAATTAATGTTTGAGCTGTTTTAGCTGAAAATAACTTGCCTTGACATATCTTAAAATATGTGAATGCCATTGTTTTGTCTCAAGATGCACACCAGTAATGTTTTTTTCAAAGGCATTTTTGTAAAAGCGACCTAATTTAATGAAGGCATAGTCATGGATTAAGCTAAACCTTGTCTGTGACTAAAAATAAAAAAAAATGCTAAGCATGTTAAGGAAACGAATTACATTTAGGCCAAATCACAGTTGCACTGTAATGCCGGGACGGGGAAATCACAAGCTCTCCACAGAGCTCCGTGCAGTCAGGGTGAAATGGGTAGAACACGGAAAAAAACTGGATCCACAAAACTCCAAAAAACAGGTAATCCAGTTCCAAAAACAGTAAAGCATTTACAAAAATGGTTCTACAAAAGTCGCTTTTACAAAAAAAACACAGATCCTATAGAAACAAGACAACAAACAAACTTTACCGGAGCTGACAGAAGAACGTCCAATAAAGAGATCAGAATAAACAGGTATATAACAGATTAACAGAGGCCACAGAAAACAAGAAGATCAGACAATGTGAAGGTGAAACAGGCAAACTTAAATAGTGTCCAGTAATCAGGTGCAAGTGGTGATGAAATCAAGATGACTGTTGGAGTGCAGTGCATGATGGGATATGTGGTTCGTTAAAAGTCCAGTGACAGGGATCGGGTGAAACGTGGGGCGAGCGTTGATGTAGGGGGCGTGGCCGGTAGTGGAGTTGGAGACCTTACATGCACCACATGACATTTTTTTAAGGCTATGGCCAATTCATAGATGAAAAACTTAATTTAACATTTTAATCTGCATTTATGTGCACACCACATAATGTTAATTTTTTTGAATAACTGAAATATATATTATTATTTATTCATATTTTTAAATTGGCATGTTGAACATTCGTATATGTCATTGAGCCATAAATAGAGCACCTGAGTATCCCCTTAGACATTAATTGATTGAATTCCTTTTTGTTTAATATACTATTACTAATCTGAAATATTAATATATATGAAATATTAAAATAACAATAGTTAACCTGCAAACATTATAATTTCTTTCCGGATAATAACCTGAGGCCTCAGGGGCTAATGCATCAAGACACTGACATGATCATGACTACATGAACATCAGTTACATATCATATTTATTTGTGTTACAAGCTGGGGTCTCAAGAGACTAAAATACCACAAAGTTTGCAATGTGGCACTAAGGTCAGTACGACTTCATTAAAATAACCTCAGAAAATAGTAACTTTATCTGAATTTCAGACAATTGATCACAAAACCTTGGAAGAAACAGTACAGCATCTTAAAGCCTCAAAATCCAGCCTGGACACACTCCCCACATAATTTTTCAAAAGAGTGTTTAATTGTTTATAAGCAGAGCTCTTAAAAATAGTAAATACCTCACTGCTTTTAGGAACTTTTCCAGAGTCCCTAAAAATTGCAGTTGTCGAGCCTCTACTAAAAAAGAGCAATCTAGACAAAACCTTACTGTCTAACTACAGACCAATTTCAAATCTTCCTTTTATAGGTAAGATAATTGAAAAGGTTGTCTTCAATCAGCTGACCAAATTCCTCAACTCAAATGGCTATCTGGACAATTATCAGTCTGATTTCCGTCAGCATCATAGCACAGAGACAGTGCTCATAAAGATAACTAATGAAATTCGATTAAATTCTGATTCAGGCAAGATATCAGTTCTGGTATTATTAGATCTCAGTGCTGCCTTTGACACGGTAGGTCACACCATAATCCTACATAGGCTGGAAAACTGGGCTTTCTGGGTTGGTCCTTAAATGGTTTAGGTCATACCTTAAAGGGAGGGGTTACTATGTGAACATAGGTAACCATAAATCTGAGTGGACATCCATGACCATGGAAATCCATTCCACAGGGCTCAATTCTTGCACCGCTTCTGTTCAATTTGTACATGCTCCCACTTGGTCAAATAATGAAAAAAACCAAATTGCTTACCACGGCTATGCAGATGACACTCAGGTCTACTTAGCCCTCTCACCCAATGACTACAGGCCTATTGACTCCTTTTACCAGTGCATTGATAAAATTAACAGCTGGATGTGCCAAAACTTCCTTCAGTTAAATAAAGACAAAATGAAGTCATTGTATTTGGTAACAAAGATGAAACTAACAAGGTAAACACATACCTTGACTCAAGAGGTCTAAAGACTCAAAGTAAAGTTAAAAAACCAAGTGTCATTTTAGAGTCTGACCTTAGTTTCAGCAGTCATGTCAAAGCAATAAGCAAATCAGCATACTACCATCTCAGAAATATAGCCAGAATCAGATGTTTTGTCTCAAGCCAAGATTTAGAGAAACTTATTCATGCGTTCATCACCAGTAGGGTGGATTATTGTAATGGACTCCTTACAGGCCTTCCCAAAAAGACTATCAGACAGCTGCAGCTCATACAGAACGCTGCTGCCAGGATTCTGACCAAAACCAAAGAATTTGAGCATATCACTCCAATTCTCAGGTCTCTACACTGGCTACCAGTTACTTTTAGAATTGATTTTAAAGTATTATTAACTGTCTACAAATCACTCAATGCTTATTAAATATAAACCAAACAGACTTCTCAGATCATTAGGATCAAGTCAGTTAAAGGTAACAAGGGTTAACTCAAAACAAGGTGAGTCAGCGTTTATCCATTACGCCACTCGTAACGGGAATCTGCTTCCAGAAGACATCAGATGTTCACCAACAGTAGTAATTTTTAAATCAAGATTAAAAACACTTGTTTAGCTTAGCCTCATCGTCAGCAATTAATCTCTGCGTTTTATTCGATAGAAATCTGTCATCTGAAAGCCATATCACCAACTCCTGTAAAACCGTTTTTCCATCTTAAGAATATATCTAAACTGCTGTCACTATCAGATTCAGAAAAGCTAATTCATGCATTCATGACATGAAGACTAGATTACTGTAACACACTATTAAGTGGCTGTCCTGTGAGATTATTACAAAAACTCTAGCTAGTTCAAAACGCAGCAGCTCGTGTTCTTACACGAACAAAAAAGTATGAGCATTTTAGCCCAGTTCTGTAAGCATTGCACTGGTTACCTATCAAGCTACGTATTAACTTTAAAATCTTACTGCTTACCTACAAGCAGTAAGGCCCTATATGGTGTAACTCAGTACCTGAGTGAGCTTCTACTGCATTACAGCCCTTCTCGTTCACTACGCTCTCAGAGCTCCGGTCAGTTGGTAAAACCTAGAATTTTGAAATCAAGTGCAGGTGGTAGATCGTTTACCGATCTAGCGCCTGAACTTTGGAACATTCTTCCTAGTACTGTGAAGGAGGCAGACACAATCTGTCAGTTTAAATTTAGATTAAAGGTGCATCTTTTCAACCTTGAGTACACACCACTTCTATAATACAAATCCTCTAAGGAATTTAGGCTGCATTAGTTAGATCAACCGGGACCAGGAACACTGTATTAAACAGTATTTTGCTCCCAGTTGTCATTTCTCAATGTTCCGAGGTTACCACAGCGAGCAGGATGCAGTCAGTACCCAGACCAGATGGTAGAGAAAAAAAAGTTTCTTCCCTGAAAGAGGGAAGCGGCGACCCAACAACAATACTACAAAACTGCAACTGCAATTAGCTACAGGAATATTAATGATAATTGTACACCTATAGCTACCATTTTATTTTATTTTAGCCTAGTTGTGCAAGCACTGTCAAGCTTGTAGAGATGCTGCAGTTGTCAGAGGGGAACTGGTTCCACTGGTTGGGTCTGAGTTCTCTTGAGGTTTTTTCTCCACTGGAGTTTTGGGTTCCTCGCCTCTGTTTACATACTGTTTTGCACAGTTTGCCAGATTGGAGGACAGCTTTCCTGTAGCTTAGTGGTTAGAGCTTGATAGATGTTTCTTGGTCTCTTTGCATGTTTTCAGTGTCTAGACTACTTTGGCTACTTCAATGAAATATAAAAATATATAATATAAACAGATATGTTTTATATAAAATATAATATATTTCTGGGTTCCTGTTCCCTACCGAAAAAACAGCTGGGTGGTTTAAGCTGGTCTCCCATCCTGGTTTTAGAGGTGTTTTAGCCACTTTTTAGCTGGTCAAGCAGGTTTTAGCTGATCTTGCTGAATCTTGAAGACCAGCTGACCCATCAATTAAAACCAGCTTATAAGCCAGTTAAAACTAACTAAACACCAGGTTGACCAGCTTTGCCAGGCTGGGTGGACCAGCTTTAACCAGCCAAACAACTTGGGCTGGTTTTAGCAGTTTATTAGTAGGGTTAGGTACTGCATTTACTAATGTTAACATAACATCCTTATTGTAAGGTTTCATCAATGAAACAGTGAATGTGTATTTGTACATTTGAAATACATTCTCAAGTGTTTATTCCACAGCATGTTTGGCAGCGTGGAAGTGGACAGTCTGAACCCAAGGATGGTCTCCCACGTCCTCATAAAAGTTATATACAATCTGGATGGACCTTATGTGTAAGGGAGAATGCATGCTTTTATTTGTTTGCTTTTCATCATTTTTGTTTGAGTTTAAGGTGCACATAGATTAGTATAACATTTCAATTAAGAATGGACATGTTGTGCTTGACCATGCCTATAATAATAATTTAAATAAAAACAGCATCTGTACCGCAGAGCGTCACGCTAACATTCTCCTTGTGTTTTGCTTGTAAATTCTTAATATTAGTCAAATTTGTGGATAAAAGTATGTCACAAAGTAAACAGCTTCTTACTCTTTTTAGATAAAGTATTAGAATTTAAATCAGATGACACTAAATATTATCAATACCAATAATAGTACTTTTGTAATTTAAGTTTCAGGATCGTAAGAATGACCCACATTAATACTATACTTATAGACCATTTTAGTTGTCATAAACCACACTAGTTCAAAAGCACTTCCTGTTTTAGTTTTTTATTTTAGTTTTTCACATATGTGTCTTAAGTAGCACAAGAACATTTGTAGTAATAACCAAGCATACATTGTATGGGTCTAAATTATCGATTTTTCTTTTATGCCAAAAATCATTAGAATATTAGGTAAAGATCATGTTCAATGAAGATTTTTTTGTAAATTTCCCACCATGAATATATCAAAACTTTATTTTTGTGAGTGGATGCAGCAAAATCGGGAACAAAAAGAGAGCATTAAAGCAGGGGCGGCGTTTGCGTATGGCAGAGTATGGCAGTTGCCATACCCTAGCATTCAGATAAAATAGTTGAAACAAAGTTTGCATAAAAGATAATTAAAATATATTAAACTGACGTGTACTTGTAGCTGAGGCATCGGAAGCATGTGTATTTTAGTGTGTACAAACAATTCACATATGTCAACATCTTCAATGGCGTAGTGAGTAAGACGCGTGATGCTAGTTTTGACACCATGGAAATGCAGTTTCGAATCCCTGTTTTGCTGAACTCGCTCGTCTACATTTTCACATTTTAGATCATACACAGGCATTTATTTTCAATAAAATTAAGAAACCGCTTGAAAAATGGCTAACAGGGGTTTAGTAATCAAGTGTATGGTAAGCTTAGGTAGTGGAGAGGTCTTCAATTTCCTAATTAGTTGGCATCTTTTTAATTGTAATAAATCGAATCATTTACACTCCATTTTATTTTGTTTTTCATTTATAATGTACAACAATACTTGTTTACGTTGCTGTGTTGAAACGGAATGGAGTTTAATCATAAGGATCCTTTCCTCAGGGTTATGGGTAGTGTAGTTCTTTAATGGTGTTAAATTGGCAGTTATTATTTTTTATTTTAAGAGTCGCATAATCTCATTTGCCCCAGCCAGATGTATAAATATTGCAAAGCGAATAATATTCGTTACGTTATCTGTGAATAATAAAAAAATGAACATTGTACATAATTACATTTTTGCGCAGTCGCAGTTTATCGCACTAATCATCCACGCGTTTTTTGGATTTACTAGCTGTGCCAGCATTAGCATATAATAAACTGCACCGCAACAAGGTAAGGTAGGTTTTATATTTAATCCTGTTTACTGATAATTTTATTTAATGGTTGGACTAAATTTTAGATTCGTAGTCAATTGACGTAGTCCTCGGTGGGGGGGGGTTATGACATGGTTGTAGGTTTGGAGTGATTGTCACACAATGGTAGATGGTTTCGTGAAGTGCTGTGATAATTAGCAGATTTTTTGTTACTACTTTCTTTCAGTTTTGTGGATTCTTCTACATATTTTGGTTATATGATGTGGTATAACGGTTTCATTACTTTATGGTTCGTTTTTGTATGGCCTGAGTAAATTTTGCCATACCCTAAGTTTGGTGAAACGCCGCCTCTGCATTAAAGCAATCCTGTTTCTTCTTAGCAGCAGCCTGCTACAGCACATCTAATTAACAACTTTATTCCTCTTGAGTTTTAAATAGTTGTATCTTGGTCAAATATTGTTCTATCCTAACAAAACCATACATCAATGGAACGCTTATATATTTAATATAAATACGTTTTTGAAGAATATATTTCAGCAGGCAGTGCTTCTGGGTCTGTGTGGTTTTAGTTTTGCAAAATGGTCTATACAGTACTTGAAACTAAGAGTAAACTTAAAGTAAAATTATAAACTAAATCGAACTATGATAAACCACATTAAACGATATTTAACCATACATTATCTTAATACTTCAATCTGCAACTTTTGGCTCTTTTTTTTTTAAAAACATAAGACTGCAGGTTATTGTCCTTCATGCTCTTGTCTTCTGTCAGCAATCACCCACATCTGCCAGGGATCTTCTGCCTAATCTCCACTCCATTTATATCTGCTCTGTTTTCCCCATTGTTGTCTGGTCTTGTCACTGTTATATGTTTTTAAGTTGATCTCCTGTTTAATTATATGTAAATTATAAAGTAAATATTTGTAATTCTCCATGTTTTTGGCATCCGTGACCGTTATGTATGAAGTAATTTTGTCTTAATCAGAATTAGAGACACCCTTGGTAAATATGACCAAAAATGTAGTGAAAATGAATCTGCATTGTTTATTATTTAAAAAATGACACAAAAATCTAGGATTTTGTTGAAATAAAACAAATTTACAAAGGCCAGAGAAAATCACATTATAAATTAAATGTTTTTCTCCAATACAGGTTAGCCACAATTATTGGCAAAATTTTATTCAGATTTTTACAAGTTAAAGCAATAGAGCTCGCTAGTCTTGTGTGTGTGTGTGTGTGTGTGTGTGTGTGTGTGTGTGTGTGTGTGTGTGTGTGTGTGTGTGCGCGCGTGTGTGCATGCATCTGTTTTGTATATGGGGTGGGTATGTACTTGTGTGTCTGTGTGTTGTGTGCATGTGTGTGTTTGATGAGTGTGTGTTGTGTGCCTGTGTTTTCTTACATGTTCTTACATTTTGGTGGTGTGTGTAATTGGGGTGTAATTATTCAGTTTGTTGTTCTTTCCTTTTTACAAATTGAATGCTTTGCTTAGTCGTTATATTTCATGTACAGCTGCTTTGCAACATTGAAAATTGTAAAAAGCGCTATATAAATAAACTTGAGTTGAGTTAAAACTTTAGTAACCTAAAAGCTTTTAGTCATCATAATGTGCTAAAATATAAAAAAGAATGAGAGTATACTTCAGATATATTTTAATAAACAATTTTGGGGGTGCCAATAATTGTGGCCAACATAAAAAATGAAAAAGGTTTCCTTCTGAAACCTTGTATGTCCAAATTTGCTGTTTTTCTGTAAATTAATCATGAAGGGCATTGAAAGAAAGTATATAAATTAACACCATTACTTAAAAAATGGATTGGCATTCTAATGCTCTGTTTTTGTCTCTTTTTAGGGAGTCTTGCACTAAGGGTTCTATACTTGGACTCATCAAGGTTTTAAAAACTAGGGGTTTTCACTGGACCTGCACGGAGAATGACCCGTATGTTGTTAAAATATGCAAGCGAGTTACCCAACTCATTTCAAAGACAAGCAGAAACTGTTTTGCATGCCAATGTTAACTTAAAGCATAGACAGTCAGAACCAAAAAGTTAATAAGTGAATATATAAATATTAGTTATTCAAGATACAACTCAAATGAGCAAACTCATGCTCTTGTCCAGCCCACAATATACCTTGCCTAGAATTATGTGTAGCTGTGTTAGCAGCAATATACAGACAGTCTTATCCATAATGCCATCAAAAGATTATATGTATAGGTAGCCAATAGGGTTGCTTCAATAAGAAAATCAACACATGAGTTGTGTGAACACAAACAACAACCTAGCAGACCTTTACCAGAGCTGTGTCAGCAGAACCTGTACAGTACACTGTAATATGTTCAAATGTGTGGAGGAAAGAGGCAGGGTAGGCAGGTATAAATCCAAATAAGGTTTATTAAACTTCAAAGCAAAACAGTCTCAAAACACCAACCAAACAGAAATAAACAAAAGGTAGCTCACGAGGTAGCCGTCCGTGCTAATGCCTCGTTCTCATGCACGCTCCCTGCGTGCATGTGTCTCTCTGGTAACAAAAACACTTTTTGCGCCCTCTGCGGCGCCTCTTATACGTCCTCTTGCCAATCACTGAAACGAGAGACAGCAGGTTAGCGGTCACACTTGACCTACTTACCGCCCTCCGTGCTCTGGACTGAAGCGTGGCCAAGCCCCCCTCGCCACATACACATTGTTTATTGGGCCACAGTTTCTACTCCTGCGCAATAGCTCCTCTGTGTAAATCCTTGGCTGTTGTGCTAAAATAGAAGATCCTGATTGCAAAGGCTGCCAACATCCGGTATCTCTGTAGCATAAGTGAACTGGCACAAGCTGAGAACATGATCACACCTGTATGTAAGTTGTGTTGAAAAAAATGGTTAAAACAGCATTCATAACAGAAAATCTGCATCTAAATCGCACTATGTTGCATGCTAGGGTGACCCACCAGCTAGCATTATATTTGGATAGCTGACTGTTCAGTGTTTGATGAATCTTGATGGAGAAGGAATATGCAGAAGGGGAAAAAAGTAACCACTACCGGGACAAACTAAATGCCAACGCCAAACAACTGTCAGGAGAAAAGTATGAAGATTCAGTTGCAGGTTAACAAGGCTTTATTTAGAACACAGTCAAGGAGTTGAGAGACAGTGCAGATAGTAGACAAGAGACCGGAAGCAGGGTGAAGGCCGCCGGAGCAGGTGGAGAAGGCAGGGAGAGACCAACGGAGATGGGAAATTAGGGAGATGGCTCAAAGGGGAAAACCAAAAAGACCTGGAACCTGCGCCAGTGAAAGGATGAGGCTCAATAAATCGATGACACAAGAGATTACTTTAGTCGAGCCTTTAATGGCAACCGCACAATAAAGGAAACAACAACGGCCAAGCGCATGCGCCGTTTCTGACGATGGGACCACGTACGGCGTCAAGGATGTCCCGAACCACGTCACACGCCACACACTGGCGCCACCCCTTTTACCTCCAGGACACCCCTGTGGAAGCAAGAAACACACAACAAACACAAGAGACTGTGGCATAGGACAACACCACAGAAATGACATGAACCAACCGTGCACTAGAAAGAGCATCATCGAGAACAAAAATGCAAAGGAAAACAAAACAAGGCAACAAGGATAGGGACGACCAGAGGCCGCCTAGCACAGTTCAAAATCCCATAACCAGTTGGGGAGCCGCCTACGACGAACAGACTGCCACAGAACTGGCCCCGGGATGGCCAAAAGAGGAGCAACCGCAGGGCCTCCTCAGAGGGAGACAGGGACACATCCCTACGACAGAGCGACAGCTACAGACAAAAGCACAGGGTGTGACGGCCCCACAGTGAGGTTCCATATGTAAAATATCACCCTGTAGTTCCTGGATGGCTCTTTCAGCCACTGGGTTTTTGTTACATTCTTAGCATCGCCTACCTCAATGGCCAACCTGTACTGAGCAAGCGCTGTGTCCCTAGCCAGTGCCACAAAACCAGGTGCAGGATCAGTTCTAACTATGGCAAAGGGGCCATCAAGTGGACAAAGTTCAAGACATAGGCAAACAATACCATCCCGCAACGTCTCCTTCCACTCATCAGCAATCAGCTATGCAGCCGTAAAGGAAGTGACACACTCACAGACAACTAGGACGAGCCAACAACAAGTTTCAATTGGTGCACCGAAGGGTGATTTAACCTGATGTGCAACGACATAAGCAACCCATGCAGCACTGACCGTGGAACAACAATGCATTCAGTGGAGTGCGACAGTGGTGTGTTACGCTGAACAACTAAATGGCCATCACTAGATAAGGTAACAGCGTGCAAGTAACGTTTTACTTGCCATCCTTAACATTGGTAACTCTTTTGGATATGCGCGTACCCTGCCGAAGATGTGTGTGCACTCTACGGAGGTCCGGACACTAAGCCAGAATAGACATTCACGTGGCCCTATTGGCAAAGGGTACCTTCTGAGCCCCACGCAGTATGTCAGTGACATTGGCACGGTGATTCCATAGAGTCCATAGATTCGCGGACGAAGCAACACACCTGGCATGCAGGATGATTGCATTGTGCGGCATAAAAACTAGCATAATCTGAGTAGAATAGCTGCTCCAGCTACATGACGAATAGAGACCTGAAAACGACAAGCAGTTGACAAGAAAGTGGGAACCCATGGGCTCGCAGAGATTTCACCTGATTTTTGCTAAGTTTAGCACTAAAATATCCGGCAACACACAACTTGTCCTCCCGGGTAACATAAATTGTGGCTCCCAGCCCAGGATCTCTGAAAGCACCATCAGTGACAATCCAGAGCTGGTCACTAGGTCGTGGTATTGTTACAGTGCAACTAGAGGATAAAGCCTGTTGTGCCTTATGAAAACACTGAAGAAGCTCATCTGACCACACGATTGCAGCTGTAGACACTCCAGCAGCGACCACATTGTCAAAGGGTGCAAGAGTCGCTGCGCACCCCTTAAGAACACAAGCTGGAACTTTGTATGCACCGATAAAGGACCACAGGCCACTAACAGTTGTACACGAAGCCAATGTCATGATGCGGTGCGAACTAGCACGGATAGTACCCTGACTCCAGACCCACCCTAAAAGTTTAGTCTGGACTGGAGCAATCTTACTGGGAGATAAGCACAGATTGCATGCCTGGAGGGCCGCTAAGACCTTTTTCCACACTGCAAGGAAGTTCTCGAGGGAGTCAGCACCACAATACAGGTCATCAGCGACTTTGGCCACTTGACCTTGCTGAAGGAGTTTGCTGAGTATCTGACAGGTCAATTCCGTCGGTGCCGTTTCTGATCCAGGCATTCTCATAGTGTAATACTCCTATCTGTCACCGGACTTCACTTCCCAGAATCCCCTGCACCGCACCTCCGCCATTTTGATCTGTTGCTCGTTTGTTGTCACACCTGTTCTATGTTTGCACTTGTATTTAAGTTGTACCTTGTGAAGAAGCCTAATGGGGGAGTCATCTTGTTACAGCGTTTGCCGACGTAGGCCGTTACAGCAAACCCCAGTTGCCGCTTATGCCAAACATGGATGCCACGTTGCGTCAGATAGCTCTGTGGAAGTATATTGATGCGACTGACCTCACCAAGGCGTTCTATCAAATTCCACTTTCTAAATCCTCTATGAAGTTTTGCAGGGTAGTCATGCCCTTTAAAGAGGTCTGGGTGTATTCCAGGTGTGCTATGTGTAATGGTATGGGTTCAGGCAGGTGAGCACACCACAAGGTGAATGATGGTAAGGTGAGCATTTAATAAACGATGTTTATGTATAATGTTGCTTTGAGTGAGGAAGGTAGACACCTGATTGAAAACAACCTGTTTAAGTGCTTTTGCTATGAACGGAAGGAGAGAAATGGGTCTATAGTTCTCCAGTAGGGAAGTGTCATGTGTGGGTTTCTTAAGCAGCGGGGTTACCCGGGCCTGCTTGAATGCAGTGGGGAAAATTCCTGTATTGAGAGATGTGTTGATGATATGAGTGAGCGATGGTAGGAGTGTGGGTGAGATGGCTTGTAATAGATGTGAGGGGATGGAGTCCAACGGGCAGGTGGTTGGGTGAGTAGAGAGAAGTTTGGAGACATCATCCTCTTTAAGAGAAGAGAAAGAGGAGAGAAGATGGTCTGCTGCGTGGATGTGTGGAGCTGAGAATTGACTGCTGATGGACCTAGTTTTGTCTGTGAAGTTGCTGGCAAAGTCATCAGCTTTTAGGGAGTTGGACGGAGGTGGTGGAGGGGGACAGAGGAGAGTTTTGAAAAGCTTGTGTGTGTCTGAGGCGCTGTTAATTTTGTCATGGAAGAATTTTGATTTTGCAGTGGGAATGTCTGCAGAAAAGATAGAGAGCGAAGACTGATACTTACAGAGGTCAGCAAGGTCTTTTGTTTTGAGCCATTGCCATTCAGTTGCTCTAAGTTTAGCCCGGTGTTCCCGGAGAGTATCGGACAACCAGGGACTTGAAGGAGCAGCACATGCTGGCCTGGAGGGAAGAGGACGGATAGTGTCTAGTCACGAGGTTAGTGTTGTGAGAAGTGTGTCTGTGGTAGAATTAACATCAAGTTATGCAAAGTGTGTGGATGATGGAAGGGAGGTTTCTATGACAGAGGAAAGATGGACAGGAGAAAGGGAGCGTAGGTTCTGCCTAAATGAGACTGGCAGAGGGGTTGGTGAGTTGAGGCAATGCAGTATTCAATTAAAAGTGGTGAAAAAGTGATCAGAGACATGCAGAGGTGTAACCAAGGTGTTCTCTGTTTTACAGCTGCGTGTGTAGATAAGATCAAGTTGGTTACCTGACTTATGGGTACCTGTGGTGGGGACTAGTTGGAGATTTAAGGAGGTTAGCAGACAGTGGAAGTTAGAGACATAAGGCTTCTCCAGGTGGATGTTAAAATGCCCAAAGACAAGAAGCGCGAGACGTCCTCAGGGAAAGACGATAGCAGCATGTCCAGTTCTTCTAGAAATTCACCCAGTTGACCTGGAGGGCAATAAATAACTACAATGTGGGGTTTTAGTGGAGAAGTAATCGTTACGGCATGGAATTCAAAATAATTTGTGACGACTATGGAGGGGTAGGTGGAGAACTTCCAGTCTTTGGAGATGAGAAGACTGGTGCCACCACCTCTCCCATGCTGGCGGGGGGTGTGAGAGAAAGAGAAGTTACTAGAAAGAGCAGCAGGGGTTGCCGTGTCCTCAGGAGTAATCTAGGTTTCAGTTAATCCTATAATACTAAAATCAGAGTGGGATGCAAATGCAGGGATGAAATCAGATTTAGTAACAGCAGATTGACAATTCCAGAGACCAATGGAAAGAGAGAGGGGAAGAGTGGAAGAGGTGCAGATAGCGCGGAGGTTGGCAGGATTGCTCCGCCTTCTTCTTGTGAAAGAGTGTCGTGGGCGAGAGACCACGGGAATGGTTTGGAAGCACATCATGTGCGACTGAACGCTTCCTCGCCAGCGCCTCTATCGGTATTAAATAGGTTGCTAATCACGTAATGAGTGGGAACAGCTGTCCTTGCGTTTCAAATTAGCAAGACAAAGCCTAAAGTAACACGCAGTGGCTCAAATCGAGACTAATGCTGGACTCTTCCGGACTTAAGTGCTAATTTATCCAAAGGTTTTAATTTGATCCAAAACTTTCCTGTAATCTAAATTCAACTAGCAGTAAACAACACTTTTAATTCAATTTTATTTAAATAGCGCTTTTCACAATGAGCATTGTTCCAAAGCAGCTTTACAGGAGAAAAGAAAACAGAAAAACACAACAAAGTAAAAATGACCAAACCTTTAAGTTAATTTAATAAAATAAAGCAGTCTCCTGGTGAGCAAGCCGACACAGCCCTGTGGCGAGGAACCCAAACTCCAATGATAAATATATGGAGAAAAAAACCTCAGGAGAAACCAGTCTCAGTCGGGAGGGCCAGTTCTCCTATGACGTTTCACAGCTGCACTCAGTGACTTTGATTAACGGTTATTGAGAAAATGTTTAAAATTATCAGAGAGAGCTTAGTAAATGTAATAAGGAAATTGATTTAGTTAAATCTGTTATAAGGAATGTTATATGCAGGGAATGGAACGGTGATGGCATAATGTAACTGAGTGCAGCTGTGACTTCAAACTGCTGTCATGTGATGTAAGTTTAGCATTTAAAGGCATAGTAGATCATTTGGAAAATGCTAATGTTAGTCTGCTAGCAGTGCAATCATTCGATCCCTCCCTCTTGCGAATCACCATTCAAAGCCACGCCTCCTCCGAAAACACATGAGCGTGCACAGACCAGAATCTGTTGGATCGGTTCCAGAGAAGTCATGTCACATTTACCGGTGAGCCGTGGCGTAACTTTGTTTTGAAAAGTGTTGGGGACGCATTTCAAACTGGAGTTGCGGCTCTCTGTCTTTCGCAAATATAACTTATGAGTGCGAGCAACGGGAGATTGTGAGCAAGCGGCACATACTGCGTTTTGCACAAGTTTTAGATGTTAATGGCCACTAAACAATACACTTCCGCAAGCATTTCTTAATTTCTTTCAAAACATGATGGGGACATGTCCACGGCTGGATTGGTAATTGGGCATATCGGGCATTTTCCCGGTGGGCCGACGTAATTTTTGGGCCGATACATCTCTTTCTGGTGACGTGATGTATTTGTCAAAAAAACAACAGATCGGCCCATGAGACACTTAATCAGTAGCCCATTGGCTCTCTTTTACAAATGACATTGGGCTGGCCCAATCATACAGCTCCCCGGCCTCTGTGAGGATCCAGCGACAGCGTCAGTGTGCAGCGTGCGTCAGAAAGATCATGGAGAAGAAAGGCAAAGGTGGCACAGAGATATGAGGACCTTCAACCAGCTAACGTTATGCTTGTCGTTGTCGCTGTGCTTGTTCGTGACTGATGTTAACTGATGGCGCACCACTATTTATTTTAGTTTTTGAAATTAAAACTTTAAAAATTTGTGTGTGTATTTTACTATACAAGGACATATGAACACGTGAACTTCATCCACAGAGCTGTTCCAAATTTATTTTACGAGTGTTAAACTGTTTGAGTGATGCTTCCGTCAAACACACTGACTCAAGCACCCCCGCGACAACCCGTCAAAATAATTTACTTGTCATAAATTTATAAACTGTAGTAAACACTATAGTATACTTTAATATTTACTATAGTAAATTACTATAGTTCCTATGAGTTTTAGTGCAGTATACAATATATAACAAAAGTTGCCAGACATACACTTTTTTGTCAGGTCCTGAAAATATACTTTTCACCCTTAAAACACTGCCAGCTGACTGCCAGCAGGGTCGTACATTAACTTTTTTTTACACATAGCACTGGTGCTACAGAGGTTTAAGGTTAAAATGTCTGTTATCTTTGAAAAAACATAAGTGCAGGTCTTCGCATAAATACACAGCTTTAATGTTACAGATAAAATGATATGGCCCTAACTGATCTTAGTTGTAGCCAAATTCATTTATCCTTTTTAATTTTTCTGAGTTATGTGTTTTCAATTTTTTACTTTACAATAAAAATACTGTATACTGCACTAAAACTCTTAGGAACTATAGTGGACAACACAGAAATTCTCAAGACTGTATTTGTTTCTTTATTTAACTTTAAAAAAAATCTATTTCCTATATGGTATTGTTATGCCAATGCAGCTTTGTGTGCCATTTATCGTATAATAATACTGGACATGTTTGCATCTTGTTCACAAAATCTCTCTCAGTACGGTCAAGAAGTATTAATAAATTACACTTTTTAGAAATATTTAATGTGTCAGCTGAGCTCTCACTCTTTACTACTCATTATATGGCTGTAGTGCTTTTATGGAATAGGAGTTGAAAAACATACTTAAGGGCACGCAAAGATGGATGGTATTTGTGATCGTACTGTATGTGGGCCGTTCTGGGCCAAACTGCCAGTGCTGATTTTTTTGTCTCAATCCAGCCCTGGACATGTCACACCTATCCACCCGCAAATTATGCCTATGCCACTTGTGGTTAGTTTAGGAGGAAGATTTCCAAGTGCATGCACTCTGTCCATTGCACCGAGGGCAATGATTGGGCAAACGTTCTTTGTTCCTACGCCTTTCACAGACGATATATAATTATAAAAATACCAATGTTTCATTTTACTTATTGATTGCTGTCAGGATGATAAGAGACTTCCAACCAGCATGACAAAAAATGTTTCTGGACAGAATTGCCTACTCTGCCTTTAATACTAAGTATAGTAAATTCTGTTAGCATTAATATGACAACAATTAGTCCGTCTTTGATCTTGGTTGATGATGGGGTTGCATGAGCTGGACCAGGGATGGTCAGTCAGGCAGAAGGTTATCGAGGGTGGTACCGGATGTTTAACTGGAGCTGCTGTAACCTCTAGTTAGGGATGGGCATAAGACGTTCGTCCGGAATCTCACCTCGGGATGACATCCGTCTGGACCTGGCGTAATCTCTCCCTCCCTCAGGATGGGCATCCCAAGGAGGGGGAGAGAAAAGACTCAATTAGCATAGCTGCTGTTCTTAATATTTTATTTGGTTTACAATTCATGCATTATGTGAATGCTTGGCTGAAAAAATATGTCTTTAATCTTGGGAGTTTAAATTGGTATACTGTGTCAGACCCCCGAACAGTAACAGGAAGGCTATTCCAGAGTTTAGGCGCAATGTATGAAAAGGCTCTACCCCCTTTGGTGGATTAAGTTATCCTAGGTGTTATTAAAAGTCCGCTGTTTTGAGATCTTAAGGAGCGAGCTGGGTTGTAGCGTGATAGAAGGTCTGTTATGTAGGTAGGAGCTAAACCGTTTAAGGCTATATAGGTAATTAAAAGAACTTTAAAGTCAATACGATACTTAATGGGTAGCCAGTGTAAGGATGATAAGATTGGGGTTATGTGATCATATTTTCTAGACCTTTAAGAACTCTGGTAGCTGCATTCTAAACTAACTGTAATTTGTTTATTGACAACCACTTAGTAGTCAAGTCTTGAGGTCATAAATGCATGAATTAGCTTTTCAGCGTCAGCAGCAACATAAAATATTTCGTAATTTGGCAATATTTTTAAGATGGAAGAAAGCTGTTTTTGTGACATTTGAGATGTGTTTTACAAGTGATAGGTTGCTATCTAATATAACTCTTAGAACCGATCCCTGAGGCAATCCATAATTTACTTGTGTTAGATATGACAATTTCCCATTTAATTGGACAAAGTGATATCTCTCAGATAAGTACGATCTGAACCATTGTAATGTCTGTCCCTCAATACCGGTATAATTCTGTAAGCTATCTAAAAGTATTTTATGGTCTATGGTATCAAACGCAGCACTAAGGTCAAGCAAGACGAGGAGTGAGATGTTGCCTTTATCTGATGCAATAAGCAGGTCGTTTGTAATTTTAACGAGAGCAGTTTCAGTGCTGTGATGTGGTCTAAAACCTAAATGAAATTTTTCGTGCATGTCATTATTTTGTAGGAAAGAGCATGGGTGGATACTACTTTTTCTAATATTTTAGAGAGGTATGGGAGATTTGAAATTGGTCTATAGTTTCCTAGTTCATTGGGATCTAAGTTTGGTTTCTTAATAAGAGGCTTAATGACAGCCATCTTAAAGGGTCCTGGGACGTAGCCTAGATTAATTGACGAGTTGATAATATTATGAATGGGCTCAATTGCAACGGGTAGTAATTCTTTTAATAATTTGGTTAATATAGGGTCTAATAGGCATGTTGTTGTTTTAGATGTTGCAATAAGTTTAATTAAATCATCCTGTTTTATGGGTGAGAAACACTGTAGCTTTTCTTGTGGGATGGTTGATACTAATTCATAGGGCATACACGGAGGTTAAGTTTTTGCTATATTGTCACGTATATCTTCGATTTTCTCTGTAAAAAACTTTAGAAATTCATTGCAACCAAGGTGCGGCAGAATAGCCAGGTCAGGTGGCGTCTGATTATTTGTTAGTTTAGCAACTGTATTAAATAAATACCTTGGATTGTTTTTGTTCGTTTCTATGGGGTTGCGGTGGTGCTCAGCCTTTGCCACTTTAAGTGTCTTTTTATAACAGTTTGCACTCTCTTTCTACACAATTCTAAAGACCACTAATCGAGTTTGTCTCCATTTGCGCTCCAGTTTACGTGTTTCTATTTTAAGGAATCGGGTGGTGTTATTGTACCACGGTGCTATGCTTTTCTCGTTGATCTTTCTCAAATTCATAGGTGCGACAGTTTCTAGTGTGTTGCCCATGTTGCCGGTCATATCATTGAGTGATTTTGTGGTTTTTTGGAATAGTTATTAGATGAGTAAGGTCTGGTAGGTTCTCTGCAAAACTATCTTAAGTAGTCGGAGTTATTGTTCTACCTTGTCGATAGTGAGTTATGCGGACGATTTCTGCAGTGTGTATTGCACAAGTTATAAGGTGGTGATCGGTGACATTGTCGTTTTGAGGTATAATATCGATATCGGTTAGATCGATTCCACAAGATATAATCAAGTCTAGTGTATGATTAAGACGATGAGTGGGTCTGTTGACATGTTGTATTACTCCAAAAGAATGTAGTAGTTCTGTAAACGCCACCGCAAATGCGTCATTAGTACAAGTGCAATTAGTGCAAGTGCTTCAAATTAGTTACATTTAAGTCCTTTTCTTAGAGTTGCGGTAAGAAAGTCTCTATAAATCATTGCAACACCACCACCTCAACCAACCGGACGTGGCTCGTACATATAACAGTAATTAGGTGGGGTAGACTCATTTAGACCAAAAAACTCATTTGGTTTAAGCCAAGTTTCAGTTAGGCAGATTATATCAAAACTGTTGTCTGTGATCATTTTGTTTACAATAACTGCCTTTGAATTTAGCAATCTAAAATGAAGTAGCCCGAATTTTATGAGTTGTTTTTGCTCATTAATTATTTTGTCTTCAGGTTTAATCATGATTAGGTATTTTTTTTGACGTAAATTATTATTTTGCGTAATTATTCGGGGGACAGACACAGTCTCTATGCATTTAGGAGCAGTCACATTTTTGACAATTGAGTGGGAGGGACACAGACTATGTTTAAAGTTTTTACTTGCCAGTCAGATGGTGTGTAGGGTCTTTGAGATGTTGTCAGAGAGAAGATTCCCTCCAATGCTGCTGGGGTGTAAGCCGTCAGGGCGAAAGAGCCTAGGACGCTCCCAGAAAAGATAAAAATTATTTACAAAGAGCAGCTTCTGTTCAGTACACCATGACATTAACCATTCTGGATTTCTGGATTTTCTGGATTTTTTTAGATGTCTCTTATACAGGTAAAAAACTGAGATTAGAAGCAGTCTCTTAAATGGAGTGGTGCTAATCTCAGCTTGTTACCTGTAAGACACCTGTCCACAGAAGCAATCAATCAATCAGATTCCAAACTCTCCACCATGGCCAAAACCAAAGAGCGGTCCAAGGATGTCACAGACAAGATTGTAGACCTACACAAGGCTGGAATGGGCTACAAGACTATCGCCAAGCAGCTTGGTGAGAAGGTGACAACAGTTGGTGCAATTATTCACAAATGGAAGAAACACAAAACAACTGTCAGTCTCCCTCAGTCTGGGGCTCCATTCAAGATCTCACCTCGTGGAGTTTCAATGATCATGAGAACGGTGAGGAATCAGCCCAGAAATACATGGGAGGATCTTGTCAATGATCTCAAGGCAGCTGGGACCACAGTCATCAAGAAAACAATTGGTAACACACTACGCCGTCAAGGACTGAAATCCTGCAGTGCCCACAAGGTCCCTCTGTACAGGCCCGTCTGAAGTTTGCCATTGTACATCTGAATGATTCAGAGGAGGACTGGGTAAAAGTGTTGTGATCAGATGACACCAAAATCGAGCTCTTTGGCATCAACTCAACTCGCCGTGTTTGGAGGAGGAGGAATGCTGCATGGAGGTGGAAACATTCTGCTAAAGGGACAGGACAACTGCACTGCATCAAAAGGACGATGGACGGGGCCATGTACCATCAGATCTTGGGTGAGAACCTCCTTCCCTCAGCCAGGGCATTAAAAATGGATTGTGGATGGGTTTTCCAGCATGACAATGATCCAAAACACATGGTCAAGGCAACAAAGGTGAGGCTAAAGAAGAAGCCTCCAGACCTTAATCCCATAGAAAAGCTGTGGAGGGAGCTAAAAGTTAGAGTTGCCACATGTCAGCCTCAAAACCTCAATAACTTGGAGAGGATCTGCCAAGAGAAGTGGGACAAAATCCCTCCTGAGATGTGTGCAAACCTGGTGGCAAACTATAAGAAACGTCTAACCTTTGTGATTGCCAACAAGGGATTTGCCACCAAGTACTAAGTCATGTTTTGCAAAGGGGTCAAATACTTATTTCACTTATAAAAATGCAAATGAGTTCATACCTTTTTTAAATGCATTTTCTGGATTTTTTTGTTGCTTTTCTGTCTCTCGTTGTTGAAATAAACACATTAGTATTACAGACTAATCATTTCTTTGTCAGTGGGCAAACATACAAAATTGGCAGGGGATCAAATACCTTTTTATTCACTGTATGTCCTATGTGATAGGACATACAGTGGTGCAACACTGTTGTCGTAAAACATGTGATGCCGGTGGGGTCTTTGAAACTTCCGTGCCCAGGGCACATCGAAGTCATAATCCATCCCTGGTTCCACGCTGCCCACCATGGTCCGCCCACCATGGTCCACCCCACATGCACACTCTCCCTCACCAGAGTACCGAGCACACGCACCTCAACACATACAGAAATACAGAGAGAGAAATTAATAGTTTATGTATTAGTAATGCATTAAATATAACATTTTAGAAACAAAACTCAATTTTAAAGCCGATGTCAGCAGCCCCCTGGTGAGCAAAAAGAGTGTAAACGGTGAGCAAATAGTGGCAAGGAACCAAAAGAAAAAACCTCGGAAGAACCCAGACCCAACCAGGGACACCAGTTCTCCTTTGGCAATACTGCTGCATCTCTACAAGCTTGGCAGTGCTTGCACAACTAGTTAATTTAAATAAAATAAACCACAGAGGAGAACTTGGTAGATAATAATTTTAAGATTATCATAATATTCTTATAACTAATTGCATTTGTTGCACATCTCCAATCACCAGCCCAGCACATAAAAGCACAGCACCTAGAAAGTCACATTGTCCGGTCTTGACTTCGGTTAATGGACTCAAATGTAAATGGATTAATTTACCTGTTCCCGTGCATCTACCTCCAAGTTTCCGGTGTGCTCCTCCTTGTTTGGCTGAACTCTCTGTGTCTCCAAGTCTCATCCCGTGACACCCAGTGACTTAGGGCCAGATTTACTAAACAGGGCAAAATAGCAAGAGTGCGCAATTTAAGAAAAGCACCAATGGGAGTGAAAATTTCTGCGGGTGATTTACTTCATTTATTTACACTATTTACATTGACAGTTATGCATTTGGCAGATGCTTTTATCCAAAGCGACTTACATTGCATTATATAAAATTTGTTTCTCAGTATGTGCAATCCCTGTGATCGAACCATTGTTCTAATGACTGAGCTACAGGAAAGCTTATTTACTAACTTATTTACTATTCCCATAATGACCAACACAATCTACCAAGAGCAGTGCAAATTAGTGCAGGGTTTAAGACATGCTTTTTTTTGTGTTAATTAAAGCCGCAAATAACAGTGCAATGACGAGGGGAAACCCTAATAAATCCCGTTTCGTGATTAATTTATATACTCTCCTCCCATGAAGTTTGCATCTGAAGAGGAAACTCCTACAAATGCATATGCAATAAGGTCAGTCGCAAAAACAGCTGTGTCCACACCTTTTCAGTGCTAATTCTCATTGTGTCTCTTTAGTAAATACCAATAGTAGTTTTTTTATGCCAAAAGAGCCATTTGTGCTGCCGCAAGATGTTAGTAAATCGGGTCCTTAATGTCTTCTGAAGCACAATTATATTGTGTTTGAGAAAACAATTTTGGATTTTTTAAAATATTTATATTTTATTATTTCAGTTTCTTATACCATGTGTAAGTGTAGCCACACAATTGAGGTCATATTTATGTGTTGTAAGAAATTAGAAATAATTATTTGCTGTTACGCTTTATTGTCCTGACATGGTCTGTGTTTTGCCCCATCATCGGGTGACCTTTCCATGACCCCGCGTGATGCGTGTTGTTGTTGCTGGAAACTATAGACATTTACGCATTTGGCAGACGCTTTTATCCAAAGCAACTTACATTACATTGTACTATACATTTGTACATTTTGTATAGTAAGCAAGTGGGGGTTAGGTGCCTTGCTCAAGGGCACCTCAGCCGTTACCCGCCAGCCATGAGAATCGAACCAGCAACCTTCTGGTCATGAGTCCAACTCTCTAACCACTGGGCCATGACTGCCCACATATATATATCTATAGCTCTATAGCTATTCTTTTTACTATTAAGGGGCCGGCGTATCGGCGTTCGGGAGCAGCGTGGTTTGTGGATATATTTGTACCCTGTCAATCACCATGGTGTATATATTATTTTTCATCTCCTTGTGGAGTATAGTTTACTGTTTTGTGTGGATTACTTTCCCTGTAGGACATACACCTTTTCTACTGAATACTGCTTCCAGCGTCCATTACTACGCATACCTGTGAGACTGATTCAAACTGTAAATACTCGTTGGACTTTTGAACACACACACTCATTCATTCACAGGGTTTTTGGTATTTGTATTTATTGTAATTATTGTCTTGTATTATACACGGGAGGATTGTTGTATGGTCGTTATTTGTGCGTCTCCTTATAATTATATACTGCTTTTACAGATCGTTGTCCCCTTTATTTGTGTACGCTTTGGCGCTAATATTACATGGAGTGTTACACATGTATATAATTTTTTTAACTGACAAATAAGGAAGACAGACAATTTATCATATGTAAGCTAACAATACTTAAAGTAGCATAATGCCAACTGTTAATTGTAAGCTGGAGTACAGAGAAGCCGGAATTTAAGTAAAAGCAGTTAAGTAGAAAATGAATAAACAATATTTTCTCTGTCTTTTCTTGACAGGACACTGATTATTCTGCAGTGTATGAAGAATCCCAAATGGGCAACCTGTCAAAAAGTTCCAGTGGTCTATTAAACAAAGAGAAAAGCCATTTCTAAAGTATTACCAAATGGATTGCTACCTAATTAAAGCATGACCAAACTTTAAATGTTGAATAAATGCTGATGTTAAAATAAAAATGTATTTTAAATTAAGTTTGTAATATGCGTTACAACAAACTATGTGTAAATGTATCATTTAATGTTCTCTATAAAACTGAAGTTTACCAAAGACAGTTTAAAAATGCTGTTTGTTGTTTTATAACTTCATAGACTTGAAACCAATCACGTCAACTCATTTGACCACGTAGATCAGAAGTTAGAGCCATAGATATGGATGATGAATGGTGCATAGATAAGCCGTAAAAACGATCTAAAACTCATTGATAATGCAGGACGCGTTACTTTCTCCCCATCTCCCGTTGCTCGCACTTGTAAGTTATATTTGCGGAAGACAGAGAGAGAGCAGCGACTAATAAACCCGACCAGTATAAAATGCGTGTATCATCACCACTCGCAGCGCTAGCTTGTGCATCCAGTGTCCAAGCACAAAAACGCATAAACCAATGAACAAGTGACATTTTCAGTCATAGGAATAAACAGTTTTTAAGTGTAATGCACAACCAAATGACAGTTTGGGAACCACATACTGCAAAAGCTGGAGTCGAAAAGCGCAGCAGCCAATGCCAGACTGAGACCGCCCACTATCACTATATATGCTAAATATTCCCAATGAGTTATTACAGAAACAATTTACTAAAGTATTGTTTTGGTCGTTTTGTCCCCCCCCACTTTTCTAAACAAAGTTACGTCACTGTTGATCACTCACTCGTGTTCTTCTGATATGGCGGATACACATCCCCTCCGTAAGCCCCACCCACTGATTAACATGTAATTTGCATGCAGGTTGACTTTGAAAATGAAAACGAAAATTGTGAAATAAAAGAGAAAATAAAATGAAAATTAAATTTAACATTTTAATTTTGGCATTATTATTGTGTGAGCATTAATAAAAACTATAATAAAAATGTTTTTGCAATTTCTTTTTCACATTTGCGTTTTTATTTTCGTCTTGCCTCGAGATTTTAGTGAAAATGAAATGTCAAATCACCAATTGCATTTTCTTTTTCAATTTGACAAGGACAGCACATTGTCAATGTAAAAATGAAAATAAAATAATTTCATTTTAAATTTAATTTTGGCACATATGCGCGTATTGATGTATAATGAAATTGTTAATCTGTTTTTCATTTTCATCATATAATTTATTTATTTAAATTTGGCAGGAATTGCCTTCCATACAAAGCAGCTTTACAGGAAGAAATTCAAAACAAAACAAATCCTTGCTCTTGGTTATTGGTGAAAATAGCCTTTGTCGAGCTGGGATGGTTAGTCAGGTCTACAGGTTCTCTCAGGAGGATGGCACGTGAAGTCCACAGGTTCTCGCAGGAGGATGGCACGTGACGATCGACTTCCGCCAGCATAGTCTGTGGTTACCTCGGGATACCCCAAGGAGAGCAGAGAAGAAAAATTAGCGTAGCTGCTGTTCATTTCTTTTAGACTAGAGATAATACTGGTATGCCTTATGTGTATGCTTTTTAGATTAGATTAGATTAGATTCAACTTTATTGTCATTACGCATGTACAAATACAAGGCAACGAAATGTAGTTTAGGTCTAACCAGAAGTGGAATAGCAGCAAGTGCAGGATATACAGCGATTGCATAAGTTACATAAATAAATATTACAGAAGTAATTTACAGATGGATATGTACTATGAACATAATATACAGATGTCTATTACTATAAATGTCTATTACTATAAGCATAGTAACATGTCTATTACTATGCTTTGTTGAAAAGATGCATTTTTAATCTAGATTTAAACTGGGAGAGTGTGTCTGACCCTCGAATAATATCAGGAAGGCTATTCCAGAGTTTAGGAGCTGCATATGAGAATGCTCTACCCCCTTTGGTGGATTTGGTTATCCTGGGTACTATCAGGAGTTCAGAGTTTTGTGATCGCAAAGAATTTGACGGGTTGTAGCATGATAGAAGCTAAGATAGATAAGCAGGAGCTAGACCGTTTAATGCTTTATAAGTGATTAGAAGTACTTTATGGTCTATATGGTACTTAATGGGTAGCCAGTGTAGAGAGGATAAAATTGGGGTTCTGTGATCATATTTTACATTTACATTTACATTTATTCATTTGGCAGACGCTTTTATCCAAAGCGACTTACAATTGAGGAAAACAGCAAGCGATTCGTCGAAGTAAGCAATATTCACGAGAGGTGCTAGTAATACAAGGTTTCAAATACAACGTCAAGATAGTATAAGCAAGTATATAGAGAACATTAGAAAAGGAAAAATAGGGGTAAAAAAATTTTTTTTTTTTTTTTTTTTTTTTTTTTTTTTTATGAGACAGTTAAGTGCTCATGGAAGAGGTGGGTCTTCAGCTGTTTTTTGAATTGTGAAATTGATCCAGCAGTCCTGATGGAAACAGGAAGATCATTCCACCAGCCGGGAACGGAGAAAGAAAATGTCCTTGAGATGGATCTCATGCCTCTCTGTGAAGGAACAATGAGGCGCCGCTCGTTTTCAGACCGCAGACTTCTGGAGGGGATGTAGGTCTGTAAGAGAGAGTTGAGGTAGATGGGTGCTGTGTTAGTGGCTGTTCTGTAAGCAAGCACCAGTGCCTTGAACTTAATGCGTGCCGCTACTGGGAGCCAGTGTAGAGAGATGAGCAGAGGTGTGACATGTGCTCTCTTGGGCTCATTGTAGACCAGGCGTGCAGCAGCATTCTGGATCATTTGCAGAGGTTTGAAGGCACAGGCTGGGAGACCGGCCAGAAGAGCATTACAATAATCCAGTCTAGAAATGACAAGTGCCTGGACGAGAAGCTGTGTTGCATGTTCTGTTAAGAACGGTCTGATCTTTCTAATGTTGTACATTGCAAACCTGCATGACCGAGTTGTTTTAGTAACGTGATCCTTAAAAATCAGCTGATCATCCATGATTACCCCAAGATTCCTGACTGAAGTCGATGGGGTTATCTTAGATGGACCAAGTTGGATGGTAAGCTGGGGCTGTTCTGACGGGGTGGCAGGAATGACGAGGAGCTCAGTCTTGGCCAGGTTGAGTTGCAGGTGATGATCTTTCATCCAAGAAGAGATGTCAGCCAGGCAGTCGGAGACTCGTGTGGCTAGCATGGAATCGTCTGGATGAAATGAGAGGTGAAGTTGAGTGTCATCAGCATAACAATGGTAGGAGAATCCATGTGCTTGTATGATGGAACCCAGTGATGTGGTGTATATGGAGAAGAGCAGAGGTCCAAGAACCGATCCTTGTGGGACCCCGGTGACTAGTTGGTGTGATTTGGACACTTCACCTCCCCAAGCTACCTTGAACGACCTATCTGCGAGGTAGGATTTAAACCAGGAGAGTGAAGTTCCAGTGATGCCCAGTGACGATAGGGTAGACAGAAGAATGTGATGGTTAACCGTGTCGAAGGCTGCAGAAAGGTCTAAGAGAATGAGAACAGATGATTTGGACTCAGCCCTTGCCCCCTTAGGGCTTCTGTAACTGTTAGTAGGGCAGTTTCGGTTGAGTGACCGCTCTTAAAGCCTGACTGGTTGGTGTCCAGCCTGTTGTTTTGGGTGAGGAAGGTAGACACTGATTGAAAACAACCCGTTCAAGTGCTTTAGCTATGAACGGAAGGAGAGAAATGGGTCTATAATTCTCCAGTAGGGAAGTGTCATGTGTGGGTTTCTTAAGCAGCGGGGTTACCCGGGCCTGCTTGAATGCAGTGGGGAAAATTCCTGTATTAAGAGATGTGTTAATGATATGAGTGAGTGATGGTAGGAGTGTGGGTGAGATGGCTTGTAGTAGATGTGAGGGGATGGGGTCTAACGGGCAGGTGGTTGGGTGAGTAGAGAGCAGAAGTTTAGAGACATCATCCTCTTTAAGAGGAGAGAAAGAGGAGAGAAGATGGTCTGCTGTGTGTATGTGCGATGTGAGATCATTGATGGGTGGAGCTGAAAATTGTCTGCTGATAGACCTAGTTTTGTCTGTGAAGTAGCTGGCAAAGTCATTAGCCGTTAGGGAGTTAGACGGAGGTGGTGGAGGGGGACAGAGGAGAGTTTTAAATGTTTTGAAAAGCTTGTGGGAGTCTGAGGCGCTGCTAATTTTTTCATGGAAGAATGCAGATTTAGCAGTGTGAATGTCTGCAGAGAAGATAGAAAGATTTTCTAGACCTCGTGAGAACTCTAGCGGCTGCATTTTGAACCAACTGTAGTTTGTTTAATGATGATGCAGGGCGACCACTGAGTCAAGCATTATAATAATCAAGTCTCGAAGTCATAAATGCATTAACTAATTTTTCTGTCAGAAATACAGAGAAAATTCTGCAGTTTGGCGATTTTCTAAGATAGAAGAAGGCTGTTTTTGTGACATTAGAGATGTGGTTTTCAAATGACAAATTGCTGTCCAATATGTTGCCATGGTCTTTAACTATATTTGCTGAGGTAACAGTGCAGCCTTTTATTTGTAAGTAGTAATCAGTAATATTTTGCTTACAGGTCTTAGGTCTGATGAGTATTATCTCTGTTTTATCAGAGTTTAGCAGAAGAAAATGAATAGTCATCCAATGTTTTATATCCTGAATGCACTCTGCTAGTTTTGTTAAGTTTGAGGTTTCGCCCGGTTTAGATGAAATGTATAACTGGGTATCATCTGCGTAACAATGAAAACTAATTCCATGTTTTCTATTAATGTTGCCAAGGGGATGCTGTACATAGAAAAGAGCAGAGGACGAAACAGATCCTTAAGGTAATCCCTAGTTTACTGGCGTTTGGGTTGATGATTCCCCATTTAAAAGAACAAACTGATATCGGTCAGATAAGTATAATCTGAACCATTGTAGAGCTTGTCCCTGGATACCAATATAGTTCTGTAGGCAGTCTAAGAGTATGGCATGATCGATGGTATCGAAAGCGGCACTAAGGTCAAGCAGAACTAGGAGTAAATCTAAGTCATCATTTTGCTCATTCAGATCACCTGTACCTGAATATATGCCATTTTGGCATTTCAGGTCTGTACCTGAATTGCGCAAAATGGCGTATATTCTATTTACATATAGAATACTACATGAAAGCAGAGGTACCAAGGACAAGTTTGTCATTTCAGAATTAATTCTGAGTTAACACAATTCAATCCATTTTACTCACTGCGATCCATGCAAAAGAATTGGCGCCTTTGTATGTAGTCCATTTGATCTGCTTAGCTGCCGCACATTGATTGAGTCTCTTAGATGAAACTTGATTAATTTTAAAACAGTGACGTACGCGCTGCTCACAACACGATTAATTCCATTAAAGTTAAAAGGAGTAACGCACACTTTTCATCAAACAAATCCTTCCATGAAGCAGCTCTCGGGATCAACGAAGTACTGTAGCATCATGATTAATAAACGATCACTCTTCCACTGATGATTTACAGATATTTATTGTCCACATCTCATTACTCACAAAAACATGTACTGTGAACCACTGTAAGAGCTAATGAAAGAAAAAATAAATAAATAAACAAACAATTCGGCAAATAAACATTAATTTCAAACAAAGAATGGTTACCTTTATTCTCCAATAGACCAGCATCTAAATATAGACTGTAGAATCCTTAAACGTTTAATTAATGAACCACGTGCTTGCGCTTTGTTTAGCGTGCCTTGCTTGGCACACCTTGCTTAGCATCACCTTGCTTTGTTCATGCCATAAATCACCATTAGCACGCTGTCAAAATTAAAGTCCTTACCCAGAGACCATGACATTTGCTTAATTCAAATCATATACACATACACAAATAATCAAAATACAAATAATAACAAATATATATATATATATACATGTAAAAAAAAAGCACAATCAGAGTTTGTTACAATGACCCTCCGATTTTTCAATGTACACTTCAACTGACTACTAAATTCACATACTGGCATCTTAATTTAAAATAAGCTATCCATAAAGAATAGCACAATGCATTTATGTCTTTTACTCTGTCCGAGCACACAGATAGTTTCTCTTCATCATGTGCTTCACCCTCATTAATAACGTGAAGCTAAAGGTGGATAACTATTATAAAGCAGGATATTCATCCACACATATTATACACATATGTCATTGTACTGTTCTCTCTATATGTTTTGCTTCTGAGCATGTAATATAAATAAACAGCAAGCAAAACTCTGTTCAAGAGCCAGGACATGAGCACTTTGCTCCTTTAATGATCCAATGTATGGTTTACATAGTCAAACTCCATATCCATCGAACTGAGTAAAACTGTAAATGTTAAATATCGCTGTAAAATATTTGTGTACGTTTAGCCTTTTCATGAGAGTCCAGATCCAATCTGTGAAGGATGTCCCTAATAGCTGTATCCAGAGTTTTTCCTGGCTCAAAATGAGGTGGAGGTGGTGCCATCCTTATCTTGTACACATGCATGTGTAGGCCTACCGTACCTTTAAGTGGCTTAACCAAACACGTTAAAACATAAAAATTAGATAAAAATTACAATTATTAAGTTTTATAAAACATTACTTTTATTCAACCAAACAGAAATGTTTTTAAAACAAATAAAGCTTTTTATCTTCTTCAACTAACTTTTTCAGCCCACAATAGAGACAAATTTAACCAGTCTCAACTAAATGAGCAAAGCTCATTCACATCCTTCATTCTCTTGTTGTTCACTGAGCTTTGAATGATTCACTGATCTCTTATATTCGCTAGTGACTGAAAAGTTGTAACAATTAAATGAATTGGTTCAAATTAGTCATTTGTTTGCGAGTCATTCCGATCACAATGTCCATGTCCGCGCGCATCTGTATTTGTTTCTTTGCAACAACTGCGGCACGCAGCTGCGCATGCAGGCGAGGAGAGACGACATGCGACTGAGGTAGGCTATAAAAACATGACGAAACTAAAATAAGTTTCTAAATAATATCTATTATCAAGACTTGAGAAACAAACTACTGTACAACCCCAGCCAGTCAGGTCTCAGGTCTAGAGGAAAAAGTCTCTGGAAGACTTGGGAATACCTTTGTTTTTTAGATTAAATATGATCTAGCAACGCCCCTGGTAAGTACCAGGTAAGTACTTGCAAGTGCAAGACAAACAATATTTACTTAAACAGCCATGATACACTGCCAGTGTTGGGTATAACGGCGTTACTAACGGAGTTTATTTTTCAGTAACGGAGTAATCTAATTAATTACTTTTCCCATTGTTGCAACGCCCTTATCTTTACTGAGAATGTAAAGTGTCGCGTTACTACAATTTGGTTGAATAAAGTGCAAGGTGTCATGCTTTGGCTACACATCAGCTGCCTGGAGAGAGCAGGGGTGGGGATGATGACACCGTTGCAAATGCGATGATGATTGGCTGGGTGGGCGGTGCCCTGCTCACACTGTCTCACTGCACGCTCTAACTACCACTAAACACAAGACAGCGTCAGCGACAATGGCGATGAGCCGGGGGAAATTCAAAGGTAGCATTCTCGAACTGGAAGTACCGGCACTACTTCTCGTTAATTGAAATTAAAGGCAAGAATGTTTCTGTAACATGCACGCTATGCCCAGGAAAAAAGACTTATCCATGTCTGCCTCAAGCAACTCAAATCTTATGAAGCACCTCACATCAACACATGCTAACACGACACTTGTTGCTGCTGCTAACCCAACCCCAAATCAAAGTAAAAGTCAGCTTTATTGTCAATTCTGCCACATGTACAGTACATACAAATGGAGGATTGAAATTGCGTTACTCTCAGACCCTAGGTGCATACAGATAACATAGAATAAACATATATCAAAAAATATATCAAATTACAGATAAATACAAAATCTATATA
This sequence comes from Oreonectes daqikongensis, assembly GCA_026939265.1. NCBI lineage: Eukaryota > Metazoa > Chordata > Actinopteri > Cypriniformes > Nemacheilidae > Oreonectes > Oreonectes daqikongensis. The sequence goes on along the minus strand of JAOTQM010000628.1, from coordinate 69,172 downwards.
TATACACAAAACAAATTTACAAGCAAGGGATATGTAACCGAGATAAATGTGCAAACCAATGAAATAAACAGCAGTGCAGATGAAATAAACAGCAGTGCAGAAGAAATAAACAGCAGTGCAGATGAAATAAACAGCAGTGCAGATGAAATAATCAAATCAAATGGTGCAGATGAAATAAACAACGGTGTAGATGAAATACACAACAGTGCAGATGAAATAACAACAGTGCAAATGTAATGTAGTGCAAAGCTTATCAGTCTGTTTTAAAGTGTCAAGAGAGCAGGCTTGTTTAACTGACTTAGAGGTAGTTAGTTGAGGTGGCTCAGACCACTACTGAAAAGGGGTTGAGCAGTCCAATGTTCCGTAAAGTGACAAGTGCGGGACAGAGTATGATGTGGGAAGGGATGGAGGGTTCAGAGTTCAGAGGTGCGTGTGGCAAGGGAGGGGAGGGAAGGCAGGGTCGGAAGGGAGTTTAGCTTTCTGACTGCCTGGTGTATGAAGCTCTCCTTCAGTCTGCTGGTCCTGGCCTGGAGACTCCGAAGCCTCCTCCCTGATGACAGCAGACTGAAGAAGCTGTGTGACGGGTGGGTGGGATCACCTGCAATGCAGAGGGCTTTGCGGGTGAGACGGGTATCAAAAATGTCCTGTAGGGAGGGGAGAGAGACACCAACGATCTTCTCAGCTGCTCTCACTATGCGTTGGAGGGTCTTGCGACAGGACGCGTTGCAGGCACCATACCACACAGTGATACAGCTGGTCAGGATGCTCTCGATGGTGCCTCTGTAGAAGGTGCACATGATGGGGGTTGGGGCTCTGGCTCTTCTCAGTTTGCGGAGAAAGTAGAGACGCTGTTGTGCTTTCTTCGCCAGTCCTGCAGTGTTGTTAGTCCAGGAGAGGTCCTCAGTGATGTGCACACCCAGGAACTTGGTGCTGTTCCTCTGTTCCTCCACTCTACGGTCGCACTGTTGACAGTCAGAGGAGCATGCTGAGTGTGTGCTCTCCTGAAGTTGACAACAATCTCCTTCGTCTTCTCCACGTTCAGAGAGAGATTGTTGTCAATGCACCACCTGGCCAAGTGGCTCATCTCACTCCTGTAGTTTGGAGAGGTTGGAGTCGTGTGATGGTGCGCAGTCGTGAGTCAGTAGAGTGTAGAGGAGGGGGCTAAGTACACATCCTTGGGGGGCCCCCGTGTTCAGTGTGATAGTGCTGGATGTGTTACTGCCGACCCATACTGCCTGAGGTCTCCCAGTCAGAAAGTCCAACAGCCAGTTGCACAGCGAAGTGTTTAAACCCAGCTGGAACAGTTTGCGAGTGAGCTGTTGAGGGATGATTGTGTTGAATGCTGAACTGAAGTCTATGAACAGCATTCTGACATAAGAGTCTTTTTTGTCCAGATGAGTTAGTGCAACATGAAGAGTAGTGGCGATGGCATCATCAGTCGAGTGCTTGGACCGATATGCAAACTGGAAGGGGTCCAGAGAGGGGGGGAGGACAGACTTGATGTTGTGCATGACCAGCCGTTCAAAGCACTTCATGAGAATAGGAGTGAGTGCAACTGGACGGTAGTCGTTGAAGCAGGATGGAGATGACTTCTTTGGGACTGGGATGATGGTGGTGGCTTTGAAGCATGTGGGAACAACAGCCTGATTCAGCGAGATGTTGAAAATGTCGGTGAAGACATCAGTGAGTTCTGCTGCAGAGTCTCTCAGCACACGCCCAGGAATGTTGTCAGGACCCGGAGCTTTGCGTGCATTGATCCTGCTGAAGGATCTCCTCACTCTGTCTGGGGACAGCATCATCACCTGGTTGCCAGGAGGTGGTGGAGTCTTCTGTGCAGTAGTGTATTTTTGTGCCTCAAAGCGAGCAAAGAAGGCGTTCAGCTCATTTAGCAGAGAGATGTTGTTGTCACAGGTCTGCGGTGGGGGCTTGTAGTCCATGATGGTCTGAATCCCCTGCCACAGGTTCCGAGTGTCTCTGCTGTCGCTGAAATGATGGGATATCCTCCTGGAGTACTGTCTCTTGGCCTCTCTGATGCCGTGGGATAGATTGGCCCTAGCTGTCTTCAGGCTCACCTCTTTTTCTGTTCTGAAGGCAGCGTTTCGAGCCTTAAGGAGAGGGTAGACCTCCCGTCATCCACGGTTTCTGGTTGGCCCGCACAGTGATGGTCTTTGTGGTTGTTACATCATCAATGCACTTGTTGATGTAGGCAGTGACAGTCTCTGTGTACTCCTGGAGGTCTGTGGTGTTGTTGTAAGTGGCAGCCTGCTTGAACATATTCCAGTAAGTGGTGTAGAAGCAGTCTTGAAGTTCCTCTGATGAGCCTTCTGGCCACACTTGAATTTGTTTGTAAACTGGTTTGGTGACTTTAACGAGCGGCCTGTATGCAGGCATTAGCATGACAGTGATGTGGTCTGAGGGGCTAATATGGGGAGGGGGAGGGCTTTGTAGGATCCTCTCTGGGTGGTGTAAACAAAGTTCAGTGTGTTGTTTCCCCGAGTTGGAAAGTCTATGTGTTGGTGTATTTTCGGAAAAACACTCTTCAGGTTTGCATGGTTGAAGTCTCCATTCCAAGATGAGAAAAGCATCTGGGTGGGCTGTCTGCTGCTCGCTGATGTTCTGGTACAGTTAATTCAGTGCCTCACTCCTGTTGTTGTTGTTGTTGGAGCTGGGGTGGATGTATACAGCAACGAGAAGTATGGCTGTATATTCCCTCGGAATGTAGAACGGCCGGCACTTAATAATCGTAAACTCCACCAGGGGTGAGCAGTGTTTGCAAACCGCAACAGTTTCGCGGCACCATGCATCGTTGATGTAAACACAAAGTCCGCTGCCGTGGGTCTTACCTCCCTCGACGAGGACTCTGTCCGCTCAATAGCATGTTAGCTCGTCGTAGTTGTTGAGCCATGTTTCCGTGAATACAAAAACACAACAGTCTCTTACAGTCCTCTGAGTTGAGCGTAGTAGTTGGATGTAGTCCAGTTTATTGTCCAAAGAGCATACGTTAGCCAGTACGATGGTGGAGATAGCTGGCTTGTGTGGGTTAGCCGCTAGCCTAGCCCGGATACCTCCGCGCTTACCCCTCTTCTGCTTTCTCTCACGCCGCTTGTGGCACCTCCACTGTGGGCGAGATGCAGTAGTAGGGGTCGGTGATGATGTGATCCTCCGGAGCAGACCGAGGTCACGCAGCTCTTCTGCGTGTGCAGAGTTTAACTCTAAAAATCTTGTTCTGCCAACATCGAGAATAAACTCACGACTGTATGCGCACTTAAAGACAGTTATGCGCGACAAAGACGTACAAAGACACTGCGACTTACAAGACAAAAAACACGAAAACACCGTTCTGTCGGGAGAGAGAGAAGCCGCAGCGTGTGCACGCGCCGCCATCTTGGAGACCGCCGCCATCTTAGAAACCTTTCCTGGAGTGTGAAATCTGCCCCCACAGGCCACACTTTGATGGTCTTCACTGATGGCTTCACACGATTGATGAGGGATGAATACTTGGGGGTGAGGAACAAAGAAAGGTGATCTGACTGTCCCAGGTGGGGGAGGGGGTCGCAACATAAGCTCAAGCCATGTTTGTGTAAACATGGTCTAAGGTTTTGTTTCCTCTGGTGTGACAGAAAACATGCTGGTGAAATTTGGGGAGCACTGCCTTTAAGTTTGAGTGATTAAAATCACCCGCAACAATAAACGCAGCTTCCGGGTGAGCAGTCTGTTGTTTACTGATGGCCGCATGAAGTTCTTTCATAGCAAGCTTAGCATCAGCATGCGGGGGAATGTAAGCTGCAGTTATAATGGTGGAAGTGAACTCCCGTGGCAGATAAAACGGTCTACATTTAACCATGAGAAACTCAAGGTTAGATGAACAATGTCTCCCGACAATAACAGAGTTTGTGCACCAAGCTTTGTTAATGTAAATGCACAATCCACCACCTCTGGTCTTACCGGAGCCATCTAACGTTCTATCCGCCTGGAGTGTGTGGCATCCCGCTAGCTCAATAGCATTGTCCGGTATGCCACTGTGTAGCCATGTTTCTGTGAAGATCATAACATTACAGTTTAAAAGTCTTTTGCTGTAAGTGATGGTGGGTCCATTTTGTTCACCAGTGACCGAACATTGGCGAAGAAAATGCTGGGTAAAGAGGTGTTAGCTTTAGCTTAGCTCTTAGTCCTCCGCACTTCCCCCGCCTTTGTTTACGATCTAGACGCCGTCTGCGAGCACTTCCGCTTGGCCGGGTAGAGTGAGCGGCCTCGGGTGTTCTGGCGATCTCAGGAAGGAGTTGAAGATTGACGATGTAAAGGCACAGCTGTTCTGCACGAACAGACCCGAGATGAGCAAGAAAAATACCACGATATGAGCGCGCCACCATCTTGGATCTATCACATCATCAACCAATCATATTTACATGATGTAACTCCTCACCAATCATATTTAACATGATGTAACCTTCTTTCATTAGTTCGTCCCCTTAACGCCCCGCCACCATTAAATCTTACTCATCCTGTTCTGGAACATAATCGTGGCAGGTGCTTTCAAAAAGTTGCTAAAAATATATGAATTATACCACTCTCTGACGTATTCCCATATGCCGTTAAGGCAAGGTTTACATTAATGGTTAGATACTGTGCGCTTACCCCAGTGTTATCTGGTGTGTGTGTGTGTGTGTGTGTGTTAGTGATTTAATGTGCTTATGCTTTAAACATGGGCACTTCCCATGTACTGTGCATGGTGTACGTGCATTTCTGTGCTTCTCATATACTCTTCTTGAGGCCTACACTTGGCCTATAACAAGTGTGCATAAAGTGACTGTTATATCAGTGAATTATCAGTGAATATGCATATTATAATGATATGAATTAAAAACAGTGAATAATATCTTAAATGATAAAATAACTACCATATCATAGAAAAACCACCATAATAAAAGTGTGTTAAACTACAACTTTTAGTGTCACCCATAGTCAGATAGAAAGAAAACAAGTGTGAATAGATGTAGAATGAGAATCAGCTGCTGTGAATGAAGATGAAAAACATGAGATGAGTTCAGTTTGGTGACTTTTACACTCATACAGTCACAGTTCTCTGCTGGAACACACAACAGTAGATCACAAACACATCACAACACAACAAACTGAATCTACTGACATTAGTGTTGAATGATTGATTTTCATTGGCTGACACTTCTGACGTGTTGATTTATTTTCAATAACATATAAAACATGGATTAAAATCACAAACATTTTCAGTAACACTTGACAATAAAGTTATCGTTGTTAACATTAGTAAATGACTTCAAACATAAACTATAAATGAGCAATATAGTTTTCAGCATTTATTAATCTTTGTGTTAATGTCAATACAGTTGTTCATGTTAGTTTATTGTGCATTAACTATTGTTTTAGTTAATTAAGCAGAAATAACTTCTGAAGAACTTGTGAAACGTTTGTGTTGTGGACACATCAGACGTGTGTGTGATAGAAAGTGTGAAGAGAGAAACTGATATAGAGTCTCATGATGTCACTGCTGTGCTGTAAAAGATGAATATTGAAGACGTGAGTGATGAAAGACTTTTGAAAAGAGGAAAAACAAGTTAAGAGAAAGTGACAGAAACACGAGCTGATAAACGTGAAGATGATCCTGAATGCAGCAGTTAGTGAGATGTGTGAAAAGCACGACTTAATCATTTTCTTGTATAATATGTGTTTGTGTGTGTTTTGTCTTTCTCACATTATTACTTTGTGTTTTGAAAAGCTTCAGTGTTAATATATGATGTCTGTATAAAGTGTTGCCCTACAGAACATTCATTTTCTTAGTAGTTTAAGGTGAACGAGTCGTGTTGTGATGAAATATTTCATGTCTGTAATGTATGTACAGTAAATAAAAATCAGGTCAATAACTGCTTCATAAGTGTGTGTTTACCATGAATAACTTTCTCCAGTTTGTCTACTGACATTAGAAGTAACTGCAGATGGATTGTTTGTTTTACTCAAACAAATAATCCGCAGCTCTCTGTTTACTTGATATAGTTTCTTAATATAAAAGATGTGAGTGGTTTAAAATCAATCATCAGGCCGTATTTGAGCTGCGGGCCGATGTTCTGTCAGTCTTTGACAGTTTGTCTGATGTTAGCAGAAATCATCAGAACACAGGACTTTAGACACATCTGCTGTAAGAATTGTAAGATGATTTTAATGGAACTATATTATTTTCTTCTTTTAGTCTTTGACTTGGAGCAGCCGGAGCTATCATCCTGAGGGAGAGAGTCTTGTGCCGACGGGGCGTTATCCTCTTGTTATCACGGGACTGGTGAATGTGCAGGCAGGTGAGGACGCCACAAAGGAATGGAGTGATGGTAAGTTTATTGACACAGGCAAAGTATTCAGATAAGTGTTCCAACAAACAGATAATCAGGTATTCAGGTAAGTAATCCAATAATCAGGTATTCAGGTAAGTGTTCCAACAAACAGATAATCAGGTAAGTGTTCCAACAAACAGATAATCAGGTAAGTAATCCAATAATCAGGTAAGTAAACAAAGCTCTGACATAAAGACGTGAATATAACAACTAGACCAGACCAAGAACAGAACTCAAATGGGAACTTAAATACACACAGCAAACACAGAACAGGTGCACACACAGATGAGACACAGGTGAGAGTCCAATCAAAATGGCCGGGTGAAGGTGCAGTGAATGCTGGGTAATGAAGTCCAGAAACAAACAGAAAACAGGGACAGAACGGGTGTGTTACACCTGTAAGTGTTTCCTGAACTTCAGTAATTTTACTCGTGTCACACCAGTGAGTTTATCTTGTTTGTTCTGGAACAGTGAGAGAAGAAACACTGTCATTTCATTTAGCTCCAATTAAATCCATCATTCTATTCCAGTGTGTTTCTGTACAGCTGCTTTACAACAATGTAAAGAGCTAGAAAGAGAAACTTATTCTATTTTTCTTCAGCGTCACATCAGGCAGCTGGCAGAGGGCGAACATCTCTGGTGCCTGCAGCTGGAGTCTGATGCCAGCATGACGCTGATGGGCAGGGGGGTCAATGATCGACCCACATCAGGTACTGAACTCATCTGTATGATCAAGCTCTTGTTCAACTTGTTCAAGAAATGAGTGTTGAATGTTACTGAACATCTTCATTTGTGTTTGTGTGAATGCAGGAGGAGCAGCTGAGCCGATGCACTTCATGGTGGAGGTGATTGCCCCGCGCCCTCAGACACATTTCTTTACGTGGGTTGTGTTTTTGGCACTATGGGGATGAATCTGAGCTCTGTGCTCACAGCACATCAATGTGAAAGATCAGCAACATCCACACATGTGACAAACTAGCCGCTTGTGTTTACAGACGTGACGTAATGACATAAATCAAAACTACTCCAAACTCAATCTTCTTGCCAAAATCTACCCGACAGCACAAATTTGAAATCATTATTATAAGCTTACTGTTGTGAATTGGGTTCAGATAAAGCCATTTGCACATTAATCGATCTGTGTAATAATGGATTTCTGTAGATTTTTAACCAAATATAGAGTAAAGGGTTAAAGACGATGTAGAGCTCAGTCTGAGTTCTCTATAAACCACGGCTTCACAGCACTTTTATTTCACATGTACATATGTTTCATAAAACAAACCTAGAAATGTTGATAAGAATATTCGTCCTCCATCACGAGATGTAATTCTTCAGACGTAATGAACTCTAATGTGTGTGTCTCGAGTCACTTACAACCACTTGAAATGAGTGTCAAGCTATCAGAATCAAGAAGCACATCTGTGGCTTTATTTAGAATTACATTTTACACCTGACAATTGTTTTTGTTTGAAATGGTAAATATGAACATTAAATACCCAAATAGCACAGCTGTAAAACATCTGTGTACAAACAACTGATAAAAAATGTGTTTGCGAGAGCAGACATTATAAATCATGATCATCTTCGAGATGATTGCAGCAGGGGCGGTTCCGGGGGGGGGGCAGTGTGACAAAAGGCAATTATGCAAGCAAAACCGAATGCGCCTTAAGGGTACTACATCCAGGGGTTAAATTAGGCCGGGGCCGTCCGGAGCAGACCCCCGGCACACAGGCTGATGGTCTCGCTCTGCTCCCCGCCAGTGTGCGGCTCTTCTGGTATGGAGTGGCACTCCGTCATGCCCCAGTATGAATTTCAAGTTTACAAGTAACAATTTACCTTTTTTGTAAGTGTATACACTTACATAGATAATCACTGAAAAACGGCTCTATATGCGTTGTAGTAACCCAATTCGCAGTGGCACATTAACCGTGTGCGCACACAGAACTCTGTGTCTGCGCAAGCTTGTGTTTTCTTTCTGCAGCGCCAAGCCGCGCGCACACTGTTTCTCTGGTGCGCACTGTTGTTTTAACGTTTAAATCATTATGAACTGTTTGTGAAGAAAGGCTCGACTTACAAATTATGTCGTTTTGTTCATGGTGCACAAATTAGGGCTTTCTCAACTTATATTTTACAGATTGTCAATTAATAAGAGTATAAGCAACGCACACAACAAATTCCAATTTAACCCCTGACTACATCATAAAGGTAATGGAAATATATAGAGTAAACTTTGGATAACAAATGTTAGCGTGCCCCCTAAAAGCATAAGTGACCCCTGCCTGGCCCCCCCAGTTACAGTAGTCTAGAACCGCCACTGGATTGCAGATGAGCAAATACAGACGTGTGTGTGTTAATTATGTTGTGTTTGTGTGCCGTTTCTGTTGACATGCATCTGGATCTTTACATTGATTCAACATCTCTGAATTGTTCACAGGATCTCCCTGCCCAAGCTGCCAGGCTCCAGCTGTAGGCGCCAAGCCCTCCGCCCCACAACCACCGCCACGTTACAGAACGTAAGAAAACATTTCTGTAAGACGTAAGAAAACTCTTTCTGACACAAACCCTTTAAATCTTTTAAAGAAGAAACGTTTTATTTGTTCGGCCTCTTAATTTTCTACTATTTAATATAAAAAACAAATATTAATGCATGATGTATAGTAATAGTGATATAGCTTTATTTTAATGTAAAAAGGATTTGGATCAACCTGGAGTCATCTATTAAAATACGCAATACTAACTCATGTTTGTTCTGTCATCAGGATCCAGTGACCGCACGCACGTACACATGCAAAAATAATAAAGCACACTTTAAACACTACAGTCTCTTGAGCTTTATATCAAAGCATTGTGTTGTGGGTGTAGGTGTGAGTGAATGTTTGTGTGTGTGTCATGTTGACTGTGTCTGGTGAATGTGGTGATTAATGGGATGTTTGGTGGAGCTTAAGATCTCTAGACTGCAAAAAATATTTTTTTCTTAACGTGTGTCTTGATTTCCAATGCAAATGTCTAAATTCTTGATCGAGATCCATTTTCTTGATGAGTGAAACGACCCAAGAAAAGAGGTCTTGTGGGATTCACTTAAAAAAAGGGTTTGTCTAAAAACGAGGACTTGAATGGTGCTCATGCAGTATTGATCATCCGCACAAGATCCAGCTTTAGTTTCCTTTCAGTGTTTAACTTTTTTTCTTATTGTACAGATTTTCAGCATTTATTTTCAGATTAAATTTGCTGTGTAACATGATTTATGACTCTAACATGTTTGACAAATATTAATAAAGATTCCAAACTGATTTCTTTGTTTATTCGTTTACTGCGCACTAGTCACCTAGTTAAGGTTTTCTCAAGCTAACCACAGTAACTGACAGACAGATGTGATGTGTTTATATGATCTTCTCAAAACTCTAAAGAGGAAACACAAGTAAATGAATACTCATCTAGCATCACTTTCTGACAAGATACAGCGATATTCTTCCTCTAATAAGTTTACATTTAAATCTGGGATTTCACTTCTGGGTTGTTTTCTCTTTATCCTGAACATGAACATCTCTACAGTTGTTTTTCTGATGAATGTCTTCATATTAAATTCCTTTTGAACTCCCTAAGCATCAAAACGCAATTACCAAGATAACATGAGAGCAATTCTGTAAAAATGTCAACCTTACCAAGTTGTTACTATACTAACAGCACAGATATCAACATTTGGTACCCATGTGGAGTCCCAAGCTTTTAAAGCATCCTAATCCCAAACGAATGGCAGGGGTTTAGTGCATGTTTCTTCATAGTCAGCTATATGTGCCATTTTTAGGATTGGCATGTCCGGTACATATTCCTCATAAATGGAAACATAAATACTTTGTTCTAAGAAGAGGCATCCCTTCTCTATTTGGTGGCTATATTTGCTTCAGGTTTGACCATTTTAATTCACAGAAATCCTACAAAGTTTGTCGTCTCTCAAAAACCGTGTCCTTTTTATGCCACATCCATATAGCATGTTTTCCTTTTTTTATTGGATACAAATACATTCTCTGAGCATTTATGTCACATCCATAACACTGGAATTGCCCGTGACGTGATGCTTTAACCAAAGTTTTGTTTTATCAACATATAAATGGACAAGAAATTAAATACAGCACACTTTCACACTGACTGCATTTAGCAGAACAACCTTATTTCCAATGTGTTTTGAGCAAATTAATTATAAAACTTAAAAAATGTCATAAAAAAATAAGAAATAAATTGTTATTACATAGGTCTGACCAAAATTCAAGTGTGTGACCTATGAATTGTCTATTTTCCTCTAACAAATAGGGCACTTGGCCTATAAATATACCCTGATAGCTATTTCAATTAATCAGTGTGTTGTCGTATGCGGTCTATGTAAATATAGTTGTCCCGCTAAAATCCATTTAAATAGGTTGACAGCATGGATTTGGCAAGGTATCTACTCCAATACTGAAGAACACCCATCACTCTGTCATGCTCCCAATGTCATCAGCAACCACAAACTATTCCTTAAAGTAGTTATTGTTTCTCCTTGTTGACTCTATACACATGGCCAGACTGTATTTGGTCAGGATCTGTCTCTGTTTTACATCTCCAACAGTGTAGAGATAATCTGCCAGGTTGTATTTTCTGTTTAGGGCCCGGTAACATTCTAGTTTACTTTGGTTTTTACTCTCATTTTCCCAGTGGTTTAAATTACTTTGTGTAGTGGGATTAACTGGAGAGAGGTTCGTTATGGCTATTATGGTGGTTTTTCTATGATATGGTAGTTATTTTATATTCACTGTTTTTAATTCATATCATTATAATATGCATACTCACTGAATTCACTAATAATTCACTGATATAACAGTCACTTCATGAACACATGTTATAGGCCAAATGTAGGCCTCAAGTAGAGCACATGAGAGCACGGAACACGTACTGCACGTACGCCATGTACACAGAATATATTTTAATTTGTTTAAATCAGTAAGACACACACACACACTAGATAACATTGAACTAAGTGCACGAAATCCAGAGTCAGCGAGAGTCATGCTTCAAGGATACGTGATAAGGCGCCATTGAAAAGGCGTAGGAAGGATTGGGGAGAAGCGCATGATTCCGGACAGTGCCGGCCACAGTTAGATTTTAACAAAGGAAGACTATGATTTAATGGTTTCAGGTGCTAAGGGGACGAACTAATGGGAAAAAGGTTACATCATGCAAAATGTGATTGGTGAAGAACTACATCATGTAAATATGATTGGTGGGTGATGTGAGAACGCCCTGAAAAATCTGTATAAAAGATGTAGCAAAAGCACTGTAATTTTGGAAGTGTTGGGTATTGTACTCAGCACATCTCACTTTGTTGGCTCGAGCAAATAAAGTTTGACTTCTTGAAATCTAAAACCCTGGTCTTCGAGACTTCTTTCTTTGTTGGGAGGACGATCTGCCACAACACTATCCGCACCCTGTCTTTGCTTTAACCAATTGCGTGTCCCCCTGGAACCTATAAAATGCGGAACGTTAGGGCTCTGTTGTTGTGTCGGAACTCTGCTTTGTGTCGTTGTCCGAGGACTGCCCCTTCCGGGTAGTGTTTCCCAGAGTGAATGTGTATCTGTTATCCTGTAATCTGTCTTTTTTCTGGAAGATCATGACTTTAATTTTTTTCTGATTCACAGTTTTGACAGTATTTCTCTAGCAGGATTAAGTGTAATCTAAACATTAAGATTTCAAAATTCAGTAAGATTGGTGTTGATCTCTATTGGAGATCACTATTTAAATAAAAGAATCCACAGAGTAAAATTAAATGCACTAAATATAATGTGTGTCAAACACAAGCATATGGCAGGAAATGGAATGTTACGAAATACATTTACATTTTTATCCAAAGCGACTTACATTACATTGTACTATACATTTGTAAATTTTTGTATAGTAAGCAAGTGGGGGTTAGGTGCTTTGCTCAAGGGCACCTCAGTCATTACCCGCCAGCCCTGAGAATCGAACCAGCAACCTTCTGGTCATGAGTCCAACTCTCTAACCACTGGGCCACGACTGCCCACACATGAAATATGTGAAATACATGAAATACATGGTTAATACTTGGCACAAACATAAATGTAGGGTAAACATACCTATTAGGCTCACATACCCATTAAACACACTACCATCTTCAAGCTTACATTATGAGAAGAAAAAACTATGTCTTGTCACCGGAGCATTAATATGTACTTTTGGTGACTAAATTGTACCTTTCAAAAAGATGTAAATCTGTCTTTTTAAGGGTTACTGCCCCTGTGACGAGTCTTTTGTACCTTGTGCTGTCAAATGTGTGCTCCATACAGCACATTGAAAAGGTTAGAATGCATTTATATCACATTGATTAAACATTCAAAACTATTCCAATTTCACATTTTTCACTGGATCAATATTAAGAACATGCAGTTTGCATATTGAGGAATTTGAAATGGTTCAAACATTTACATTTAGGCATTTATCAGATGCTTTTATCTAAAGTGACTTGCAGATAAATAAGGAAACTATAAAACGATATGTCAATTGCATAAATTGCTTAAATTTTTGCAACAATGTTTGTTTTCAGCTCCCAATGATTAATACTGTAACTGTTCTGTCTGTCCCTGTTTTCTGTTCCCGAACTACACCTCCCAGCATGCACCGCACTCGTCCAGCCATCTTGATTAGACTCGTCACCTGTTCTGTGTTTGCCATGCACCTGGCGATCTTGATTGGACTCTGCACCTGTTTTGTGTTTGCCATGTGTTCTTGTGTGTATTTAAGTTCCATTTGAGTTCTGTTCTTGGTTCGGTCTAGTTGTTATTTTCCTCATCCGTATACCTGAATACCTGAATACCTGAATACCTGAATACCTGAATACCTGAATACCTGAATACCTGAATACCTGAATACCTGAATACCTGAATACCTGAATACCTGAATACCTGAATGTGGAATACTTATCTGAAAACCTGTTTGTTGGAACACTTACCTGAACACCTGATTATCTTCAATAAACTCACCATCACTCTACATCCTTGTGGCGTCCTTACCTGCCTGCCTCCAAACACCCGTACTGTGACAAATACATCAATATTTGCTGAATAAATATGATTGCTGAATATTGGACTTTTAATTCAAGTAGCTGTTTAATAGGAGCATGATTTTACATATTTTGTGAAGAAATTTCATGCTCCTGTGTAAAAGTATTTTGTAGGTTTTTTTTAAATACAAAACTACCGTAGTTTATTTTGATTCATGGTGTGGTCGCTGTATTTTGATGCACTTAAAAGCAGGGTATTTGGTATTTTATTTGAAAATACATTTTGATGTATTTTTACTCAGCTCGACACAGCAGAAGCCTTATGTATAAAACTCTCCATAGTTTTCATACTAAAAGTGTACGTTTTGCGTACGCTCAAATATTTTCAGAAATAAAATCAATTAAGAGGAAGATTGTGCATACATTCATCTCTACCCCGTCTCCTCCCCTAAATCATCACATATAACACCTAGTTTTACTATGCATGACCTCATCTGCATATACACCATGTTTAACGCCGTTAAAGGTTCAAGACATTAAGGAAATATGAGATATTAAAAATGGCATTTGTCCCATAAATATTACACTGCTAAAAATCATTCAGTATCATTGTTATGTTTTAGAATAAATATATCAAAATATCCATTAAAAAAAACTGTTTAAAAAAAGAACAGTTAGATAAATTGTTTTTTTAAATACAGTGCTATTTTTAATAATGTTGTATAGTTGCCTTCACATTTAACTGGGGGCAATTGTGGCCTAATGGTTAGAGAGTTGGACTCGTAACCAGAAGGTTGCCGATTCGATTCCCAGTACCGGCAGGTAACAACTGATGTGACCTTGAGCAAGGCACCTTATCCCCGTTTGCTCCCCGGGCGCTGCAGTGATAGCTGCCCACTGCTCCCGGTGTATGTGTGTTCACGACTTAAAGTGTGTGTGTTCACTATTCACTGGTTGGGTTAAATGCAGGTGTCACATTTCGGGTATGGGTCACCATATCTGACAATTAGGTCACTTTCACTTCAATTTTCAAATGACATCAACCTCTGTGCAGCTGTGGTTGTACAGTAAGCTAATATGCTCTTCTAAAAGATGTACACTTATTTACACCAAGTTTATTTTTTATTAATCCTAATATGTGCATGGAAAATTGTGTATGTTTGTGACGACTATTACTAGTGAAGACTTCCATCAATGACTCACGTTTAAGCATTTAAACAAGTTAGCAGAAACACCGCTGACCACATCATTGGTCCTAAAGTATCCCCTTGGATTCACTTCAAATGATGTGATCTACAGAGCAACATTTGCACCAAAGTTGTTCCAGGATCCTCTTTTGCTTTTTAGATGAGGCTCATTTTATAACCTTGGGGGGGTAAACTCATTTATACTAATAAAATCTGGTTTTAGCCACTAGTGTTACCATTACTGTAAATTTCTTTTTTTTGTATTTATTAGTGCCAGGGATAGACAGTCTCAGTTATGATATTTTGGAGACGAGACTATTGCATGTTATGGCTTGTGTTTTATGTGATATGAGAAAACTAGCAGACCATTTTGTCTGCTCCCTAACCACCTGAGCCCAAGAGGAACATATACAGTCTCTTCTCAACAGATCAGCTCTGCCCCAAAAAGCCATTTATAAAACTTATATTATTCTATTCATGATGAACAAATCCTCAAAATGGTAAAACCTTACAGATGCTAATCTGTTGAAAATCACATCTTCAGTTTTTCACTATTACACAGTTTGCCACAGTTCACTTTCTAAAGTTGTTTGAGTTCCTCTGAGACAGAGAAACAACTCATAGTTAATTAACATGCTTTCAGAAGAAATAGAAACCTGGTATCAGGTGCCCTTATAAAGCTTCAATCTAATGGTGTTTGTATGAAACACAGCTGCTGTTCAATGACTCTTTAATGAGGAAATTGATGTGTGCCGTCATCAGTTCTTCCTTCACCAATGAGAACACATAAGATCTGATGATGATGATGATAATAAGCAGCAGCAGCAGCTGTACACATTTAAAACCTTTTCTGTTCACGTATTGATCTTCGTGCATACGGGTCGCCTGAATTCTGACATGTGTGCCGTCAATCACTCTACTTATTCTAGGAAACCCGCTTTCTGAAAAAAAAGAGGTTTGAATGGCATCCTGTTCGTGACGAGATGGAAATGTAACGGTTTGATTTAAGTGACGGCAAAGGGAGGGCCCCTGCAACCCGGTGTATAACTCTACTCACAGATGATTTATGAATGTGGAAAACATCTCCCACTACAGACTGGAAACTCCCAGTTGCAAAAAAGCGAAGAGCTACAAGCAACTGTAACACTGCTGGTAGCGAGTGGTTACGCTGGGTGACAGGGTCGATGTCACATTCCAGTTTGTTAGCGATCTCATAGATTGCGCGACGATCAAATCGATATTCTCGCAACAGTTTTTCATCGTTAAGATGATCCAACGGGTTCTCCCTATCACGAAAAATTCGCCTTGGGACATCAATTTCTTGAACAGGATCCATAAACTCAAATTTGTGCTCATAAAACTCTTAAGGTAAAGTTATCCCAACCTTAGATTATACTTAGGGAAATGACGGTTAAGGGGCTTTATGCAACACTTAACGGTTGTTAAGTGATTACTTAAGTGAAAATTATATACTTAAAGGAAATTTTAAGGGTTTCACTTAAAAACCTTTAAGTAATACTTAAGGGTTATTTTCTGCAACACCCTCAAGTTTAAGCGAAACTTAAGGGCGAACTTAAGGATATATTATATAGTATATACTACGGAGAATGGCACTCCACAAGGTAGCGTGTGTAGTCCGTTATTATTTAACATCATGATTAATATTTTCTCTCAAGTTGAACAAAATGTAGGAAAATCTTTATATGCATATGATGGGGATTCCTGGATTAGAGGTCGCAATATATTGTATGTCAATAAGAAAATGTTTCAGCTGCAATTGATGAAGTGGAAAAGTGGACCAATAGATGGGGATTTAAATTATCTGTAGCAAAAACACAGGTCATTTGTTTTTCAAGGTGGCACAAAATCAAACTCCTTTCTTTTGAATCTATATGGGCAACAACTGGAGCAAGTAAAAGTTGTTAGGTTTCTTGGGGTTTGGTTTGATGATAATTTTATTCATATATACCTTTCATGTCAGTTTAAGGACAAATGTGAAAAAGTCATCAATATACTTTGTTGTTTATCAGGACAGCATGTAGAGCATCTTTACTAAACTTATATTGGGCACTCATGAGATCTGTCCTTGATTAGGGATGTATAGCTTTTATGTCAGCAGCAGAATCAAACTTCAAGGAATTTGATGTATTGCAAGCTCAGGCCCTGAGAATCTGTAGTGGGGCATTCAAATCATCTCCGGTTTTATCAATGCAGGTGGAATTGGGAGAAATGCCATTAAGAATTAGAAGAGTGAAATTAATGATGGCATACTGGGTCAATCTTCAAGGACAAATTGAAAAACATCCTGTCAAAAGCATATTAAAAGAATGCTGGGAACATAATGAAAAATGCGGTTTTCAAGCGGTTTTCTGGAATGAGCAACACAACAACTTGGCCAAAGGTAAGCAGTTTTTGCTTATGTAATTAGGTTGTGTTGTTTGCCAGATTCTGCTTGTGGTGAGACACTTCAGTTCTTCTAAATTATCGAACAAAAAAGAAAAAAGGGTTTTGCATCCAACAGCATGCACCTGAGTTTTTCCTTTTTCTGTTGAGCTGGTCTTTAAGAGGGAAGTAAATTCAGGGTATAAAAATAAAAAAAAAGACAAAAAATAAGCGCCATGGTTTGAGCTGCTGATGTATAAGCGCCAAAGGTTGAGCTGCTGAGGTAGTAAAGAAAATACAAAAATAAAAAACAGCGCCGGATATGTGCCGCATAGTTACGAAAATACAAAATACAAATTTTCTCTGCAGTTCTTTCTCTTGATTTTGGAGTTTTTGTTCAGTTTTCCTGTACAAGTCTATGGAATGTGCAATATGATCACAAAATTCTCTATGTGTTTTGGAGTTCAATCCTACAACTTCTTCAAGCTTGCTCTTCACTGTCTGAGGCATTGCTTCTACTATGGCATTTCGGAATAATGTAGCCATTAGAGGGTCTCCTTCTGGATTCCCTTCAGTCTCTTGTTTCCATCTTTTCAATTGTCGTTGAACATATGTGATTGGGTTTTCGGTTTCTCCCAGCTGCTCGCCTTTTAATGCTTTAGGGTTGACTCTGATTGGATATTCGTCACGTAGGGCTTGCCACACAGCAGGATGATATGCATCAAACACAGTCCCATCCATGTAATGTGAGTCTGTAGCCCCTGCTAAGCCAGCTGCTTGAAGTGTTTCTCCCAGTTTAGCCCCTCCTATGATTTTTGCCAAAAGTGCTTCGAGGTCTCCCACAGCTAATAGTTTGCCCATAGTCTCTTCTTCGAACACTCTAATCCATTTCCCAGCGCCCTCGTTTAAGTCAGGAAGTCTGGTGACAAGGCCATCGACATTCTGTGAACTCCAAGGAATGTATTGCCCTCGGGCTCCTTTAATTAAAATAGGGAGTTGTTTTGCCCTCGGTCTAAGCCGTCCTTTCTCTGTTTCACGTGACCATTTCCCTTCCTCAGATGCATGCTCTTCTTCCTCCACTCCTTCGTCTATTATCCCTCCCCCTAGTCTCATTTTAGCCTCCATTATGTGTTCTATTTCCCTAATTCTGGATTTAAGATTTTCCTCAAATAATTTATCTTCCATATCAATGTCCTCGTATGATTTTTCTGTCCGCTTACTTGGCGTTTTTTCACTTGCTACTTTTTCGCCGTATTTGGTCTTAATGTCCTCTAAAGCTGTCCGTACTTGTTTATAACAGTCTAAATGTTTAATTTTTTCTCCTTTCCATTCTTGTCTGGTTTTTGATCTTACATCTGGCCCCATGTATCTTCCTTCTTCTAACTCAACGTTCCCCTCCATCTGCATCTCCCCAGAGATTTCTACAGTTCCTTTGAGCAGTGGGAATTGACCCTCAGGGCTCACATATGGCGGGGGGGCTGCAAACACTTCTTCCTTGGTTTTTGTTTCTATGTTGGTTTCCTTGAGAATTTTTCTAGCTTGCTTTATATTTTTTAATAAAGTTTCTCCTTCTTTTTTGAATAGCGCTAATACTTCCTGTTCTTTTTTCTTCTCTCTTCTTCTGTCCCATATTTCTCGTTTTGTAATTTTTCACTAAAGTTTCTAATTCCACACATAGTGTGACATCAAACGACCCTTCTTCTGGCCACGTTGTGAGTAGGTTTTTTGTTCGTTTATGCCATTTGGCGGAAAAATGACGTATAAGTTCTTTACATAAGGGATATTTCAATCCCAACAGTTCTACAGGCGTAGCTGCCATAGTTTGACACTTTGTCTTTTTGCCTTAAAATTTCCAAATTCTTACTTTATTAAACGTTTCTTGTTCTCTTAAATTTCTACTAATTGAATCACCACCGATCATCAAAGTAAATACGTTTGCATCCGAATATACCAAACCGCAATATCAGCCACTTTCCCTCAACGTTCTGCTTTCTATTGACAGGCGTATTTAAATAATCAGACACAGGTATACACTTTAATTATATTAATAGGCTTTAACTACCAAATCATATCAATGCCGTGTTTTAAGCAGCGCATACGCAACATTCAAACCAGTTCCTTTATTAGCACGGGAACAATGCTCACATATATTTGCATCCTTTTATTACAAGGCTCATTCTTTTGCCCCTCTATAACATGGAGGGTTCATCATTCATTCCTAATCCCTTTATATTATTTTATCTTATTTGATCGATCAAGAGGGCTTATTCTCTTTTTCTCAAGTGAGTCACATTCACGCTCCTTCTGGGGGACTGAGAAGGGGGAGTTGCGCTGTCACCACTCACAAGATTCAGAGTTTATCTCACAGTCACACCTTCGGTCATTCACGCACACACACACAGAGACAACAAACAGCTGTTACACTTAACAAACAACATACACCACCCCAGCAGCCCTAAACTTGACGCTAATATCTTAGCAGCTCAAAAAACGGGCGCGTCATAAATTTTTTTGTCTTTATCTATTCAATGTGTCCGCAGCTCCTACCGGCGATTTACACATTATCCGCGACTCATATCCGGCGCAAACTAGCTCAATTGCAGCTCGAGGAATTAACAGCAAAAAATAAGAAAAAGATTCAAGCAGTAGTTAACAAAGAAAAATCTAACCAAATGTTTGTGATGGCACCTGTGAATGCTCAACAACCAGCTGTACAAACACCTCTGCCTGCCGCTTTTGCTCCTAACGCAAACCAGACACCTGCCTCCGGTGTTACTGTTTATGCTCCACAGCAAGGGCTCCACAGGTGGGCAAGAATGCCACAGCACCGTGGACAGAAAAGACAAGGAACTCTTATGAATCTTCCTCCAGGCATCTGTTGGGGATGTGGCCAAACAGGACACAACAAAAGAGATTGCCCCACCAATCCATGGCAACAGGCCCTCAGGATGGGAGGGGGCCAGGTGGGCAAATGCCTAGTCACGGTCCTGTGAATCCCTGGGGAGGTATAAACCACAACTATTAGGGCTGCCCAGAGAATCCTATGGGGGAGAATCAACTTCCAGTTTTAACAACCAATGCAAATCAAGAACCAGTATTACAAATTAACATACAAGGAAAATCTGTACCTATGATGATAGACACAGGAGCAGTTTATACATGTGTAAAATCAATTTATGCCTCACACCTCCCCAAGTCTGGAAAATTGAACTAAAGAACAAAAACTTCAAATGATATCACAGCACATCATAATAGGTAAACAGGGAGCAGCCTTGAAAATATCAGAAAATGAGTTCATAAAACAATGGTTCAATGTAAACGACTCTGTTCCACACATTGCGTTATATGTAGTGAAAAAAGGAGAAACTAAAGATTTGGGACCAATGATGAAAAAAGCGGCACAAAATGAATGGGAGCCCACAATAAATCCATTAATATTTCATTCTGCCGATAAAAATTACATAAAAATTCTGTGTGGTACCTCCTTGCAAGGCATTCCCCAGGAGGTAATAGTCAATCAAAACTTTGTGCCTGTAATATCACAACATTGCACACAACCATGTTCTGCTCAATTAGCAGAATTAAAAGCCCTTACAACTGCATGTCAAGTAGCAGAAGGACAAATAGCAAACATATTTACTGATTCAGCATATTCACACAGAGTTTGTCATTTATTCGGAGCAGTATGGAAACAAAGAGGCTTTGAAAAAAAGTGATGGAACCCCCATTTAACATGCTGAACAAATAGGTCAATTAATATCAGCCATGATGTTACCAAAACGTGTTGCAATCATCAAATGTCAAGCTCATAAAAAGGGAAATGATTATGTCACAAAGGGTAACAATATAGCAGATTCAGAAGCTAAAAAGGCCTCAGGGTGTAAAATAGCTATTTTAGCTCCAGAAGTACTTATAGAACCACACCCATGCTTAGATGACATTAGTCAGATTCAACAGCAGGCAGGTCCCTATGAACAATCTATGTGGCACAGACGAGGAGCAACGAAAGACTCCTTAAATATTTGGCGTTCACATGAAGGACATATCGTAGCACCAACCGCACTCTTAAACATACTTATTCTTGATGCACATGGTTTTGACCATTGTGCAAAGGGGGAAGTTATAAGGAAAATTAAACAACAAGGGTATTGGTCTCCGTATTTGTATGCAATGGTAGATGAATTTTTATCAACATGTGAAATATGTGCTAAGTATAATGTCAGGAAAGAAATAACACCACCAATAGGTCACATACCTGTGCCTGAAGGACCGTTTAAACACTTAGTGATGGATTATGTGGACATGATAAAAATGGTACAGGGCAAACGATACATGCTTGTAATTGTGGACCGGTTTAGCCGATGGGTAGAAGCGGTACCGTCTGCGGATGAAGGGTCAGGAACAGTAATCAAATTTTTGACAAGAGAAGTGTTTCCCCGATTTGGAATTCCATCTGAGATAAGTTCGGATAATGGCTCAGCTTTCATACAAAAAACTGTAAAGCAAGTATTACAACACTTAGGATAAAACAAAGACTAGGCTGTATTTATCATCCAGCCTCTCAAGGTCAAGTTGAAGAAACTAATGGTATTCTCAAAGCCAAGCTCAACAAAATATGTGCAAGTACTAAACTTAATTGGGTAGATGCCTTACCACTTGCATTAATGAGTTACCACATGCAAACTAACAGAATCACACATTTAACACCGCATGAAATGTTAACTGGTCGACCAATGCCTGCACCATATAACAGAGGCCCGTACAAAGGACCTGCATTGGAACAATTACAACTGGAATTAAGATCATATATGAAAAAACTAACTGCTATCCATAAAGCTATTTGTGTACAGGAAAAGAGAAAGGAGCTGTGGGAGGAACCAGAAATCACCTGTTCAATCGTCCAAGGAGATCACGTTTATCTCAGGATATTCAGAAGGAAATGGAATGAACCAAGGAGGGAAGGACCTTATAAAGTGACAGCAGCTACTTTAACAGCAGTCCAGGTGGAAGGAAGCAACACCTGGTATCGTCTGAATCACTCCACAAGAGTTCCTAAGGAAAAAGCCAGAGGAAATAAACCAACAAGATATTCAAACTGCTGAAAGCAATGAATTACAAAGTGTGGCAGGAGTCGTCGAACAGAATAAAGAAAATGATAATGCCAACAATAAGCCTGATCCTCATATGCTTGTCACAAGTTCAAATGACAGTCAACACCACCACCCAAAATCCCATAATTCGAACTTTCAACCACACTTCCCCACCATTAACTTTTCAGCCGTTAACGAAATCCAATAACAACTCAATCTTAGCCACATTCAAACCAGGGTTGTACGGAAAACAACGAAGGAACATAAAGGAGGATCACAACACAGCGGATGGTGATATCAAACTAGATGTGTTATGGGAAACTGCACAGAGTAATCAATGGTATGAATGGGCAACCTTCACAGCAACAGAACTAAAAAAGGAAGACTGCCTGGTGTGTACTAAAACACCAGTGAGCCAAGTAGTAGTTGTCCCGAATCCATTCAGTTATGAACACTGTGCTACATTCAACAGAGACTATTGTCATTTGGGAAAGGATGCTAAACCATTTTGTCCAGCTGAATGTTTAAGTTTTTTAAGCAATGAAAAACAAAAGCTGCTGTTCCAGCATATACCACGATTGAGAGCTAAATGCCACAGTTTTAAATTAACGGAAAGTATGCGAGTACCCAGCAATCAAGTAGAAATTCCACCATGGTACACTATAGTAAATCATATGAATGCTTTTACAAAGCCACAGGAGTTACGAATATGGGACAATTTAAAGGAAAATGTAGTGTTGTTTGGAATTTAAATACAAAGGTATTTCGAGATATTGATGATTCTATGGACTTCCCACCCTTTCGGGCATCAGGAATGAGGAAAGGAGAAAGAGTAGAGCCAGCTGTAATTTGTGAAAATCAAACAATTTCATTACCCGGAACAGACACTTTCAAAGATCAAACTATAGCTCTAGCAAATTTTTTCTGGATTTGCGGGAAAAGGAAACTTTTGCCCATTTTACCTTTAGATTGGAGAGGAAAATGTACTAGAGTACGACTGATACAAGAGATCCATATAATAGAATGGGATTCAGAATCCTCACTGGATAGAAATGACACACTTAATCGTAGAGTTAAGAGAAGCTATCTACCAGATCCTGAAGTATATATAGATTCAATAGGACAACCCAGAGGTGTACCCGATCAGTTCAAAGCACGGAATGAAGTTAAATCAGGGTTTGAATCAATATTAATTTGGATTTCCCAAAATAAAAATACAGAATGGATAAATTATATATACTATAATCAACAAAAATTTATCAATTACACCAACGCAGCTCTAATTTCTTTAGGTGAACAATTGGATTCAACCAGTAAAATGACATGGCAAAATAGATTAGCTCTTGATTGGATATTAGCAGACAAAGGAGGTGTGTGTATCTTATTTGGAAACCAATGTTGTACATATATTCCAAATAATACTGCCCCCGAAGGAACATTTACAAAGGCTATGACTAAACTCAAAGAATTACAAATAGAAATGGCAACTAACTCAGGAACAGAAGAAAAAATATGGGATTGGTTTGATTTAAAATTAGGATCAGGGAGAGCATGGTTAGCAAAACTAGGAATACTCCTAGGAGTAACAATTGCCATAGGAGGATTATTATTATGCTGTGTAATACCTTTATTAAAATCCCTAATGATCAAAGCTACAGTTAAGCAAATGGAAATGTTAAGATACCGGGATGATAAACAAATTAATCTGACTCAACAAGAATGTTATCAGGATATGCTTTACAAAACAATAATAGTTTCAATTGACAGATGAGATTTCAAGTGAATCGGATGAAGAATTGTAATGAAATCTAAATGAATGTATCTTTAATCTAAAATGTCATATCATGCATTTTTATCCATTTTATATGCATACTTGTGTTGGTATTATGCATGGTTTATTGTAGTTGTGTTATGCATTTTTGTTTTTGGGGTACCCTATTGTCTTTTTATTGTCTGTATTTACTTTATTTTACTTACTACTATTATGTTTATACCCAATATAATTGTGATGATAACCATAGACAAGGCAGACTGGATCGCACACATGTTTCGAATATTGTATAATTCTGATGTAATATTTGGGAAAGTAGGGTGTTAGGATCTTTACTTTCCTCAGCCAAATTGATCAAAGGGACATGAGGAAGAGGTTTGGTCCGCACCTGCCGAAGTGCTGTGGCATGATTTGGTCCTTTGGTAATAAAACATAAAGGCTTGATTTTAAGTCATTGGATTATAGTAGGTAAAAATCTGGATCATGAAGCAGCACTCCGGAGATAGTGAGACAAAAATGTCTCAAAGGGGGAAATATGTTGAAGATTAATTTAACCTAAGTTTAAAGGAATCACATCCAAATTAAGCCACCATTATAATTCCCTTATACATGTGGCCGCATGTCTTTGTTCTACAAACCCCCATTCTTAAACCTTACACCGGACATGTGTGCTCACCCCTGAACATTCCTTCGAACATCCCCCAATCTCAAATATTCCTTCGGACATGTGTGCAGGGGGGGTAGCCATATAAAGGTCACTGCTGACCAAGGGAAGTCAGTCTTCTAGAACACTCGGCTTTTAGATAGTTTCTTGCTAAATAAAAGTCTATGCTGTTGGCATCAAAACCCAAGACTCATGAGCAATGCTTCAGACAAAGAAAAACTACAACAATGTATGCACTGTAATCAATAAGCAACAGTTGAACATGTACTACTTCAATGTACAAAATACAACAATGAGAGATATCGCCTTATTCAGTCAATGAAGGAAGCTAACCAGCATGATTTTACTTTATCAGGTTTACTGGGGAAAACATCTAACAGGATATATGAGGATATTATTAAGTTTATTAAAAACTGTGAATTAAGTAAGATAATATAGAATATATTATATATTTATGTAAAGCAAGTATTTGTCCCTCGATTTTTTTTTTGTTTTATTTATTTAAAAAAAACATATATATATGCATATATCTTGATCCACACTCCAGTCCTCTAAGCTGGTCTGCCAGCCGCCATTAAAGCACCAAGGAAGAAAAAGAAGTGAACGGGAAAAGGACAGGAAGCTGTAGAAGATTTTATTAACCTAAATCTAAAGGACTCGCCTACAATCTAAGCCACTATTATAATTCTCTATACATGTGGCTACAGGTCTTTGTTCCTTAACCCCCACCTCTAAAACTACTATCAGACCTGTGTGCCCACCCCCAAACATTCCTTCGAACATGTGTGCATGTGTGCCCACCCCCAAACAGTCTATCTATAAAAAGTTTCCCCTTAGTGGGCCAAGACGGTTCTCTCCTATGCAGGTCCCTGTCCTCTGCAGTTCTCTGTGGGAGGGCCCGGCCCTGCATATGGGGGGCTTGGCTCTTTATTGGTTTAGTCAATAAAAGTCTATCTGATGGAATCAAAACCCGACTCGAGTGGTTAATGAAGGAGGGGATAAAGAAACCACAACATTTGGTGTCAGAAGTGGGATCCATGAAAGACAACGAGGTGGACCATAGCAAGCAATTTCTGGAACGAGCAACACAACAACTTGGCCAAAGGTAAGCAGTTTTTGCTTATATAATTAGGTTGTGCTGTTTGCCAGATGCTGCTTGTGGTGAGACCCTTCAGTTCTTCTAAATTATCGAACTAAAAGGAAAAAGGGTTTTGATTCCAACAGTACTGAATGCATGCATGCACCTGAGTTTTTTCTTTTCTGTTGAGCTGGTCTTGAAGAGGGAAGTAAATTCAGGGGATAGAAAAGAAAAATACAAAAAATAAGCACCATGGTTTGAGCTGCTGATGTATAAGCGCCAAAGGTTGAGCTGCTGAGGTAGTAAAGAAAATACAAAAATAAAACAACAGCGCCGGATATGTGCCGCATAGTTACGAAAATACAAAATACAAAAAAGCGCCGGATTTGAGCTGCGGATAATGTGTGTGTGTGTGCGTAAGTGACCAAAGGGTGTGACGGTGAGATAAACTCTAAATCTTGTGAGTGGTGACAGCGCAACTCCCCCCTTCTCTGTCACAGAAGGAGCGTGAATGTGACTCACTTGAGAAAGAGAGAATAAGCCCTCTTGATCGATCAAATAAGATAAAATAATTTAAAGGGATTAGGAATGAATGATGAACCCTCCACTTTATAGAGGGCCAAAAGAATGAGCCGTGAATTAAAAAGACGCGAATACACGTGAGCATGGTTCCCAAGCTAATAAAGGAACTGGTGTGAATGCTGAGCAGTACCTGCCTAAAACTCTGTATAGGTATGAATTGTGGTGGTTAAAAATCTATTACTATAACTAAAATGTATATCTGTGTCTGATTGATTAGGCCTAAATACTCGTGTCAGTGGAAAACTTACCGTTGAGGGAAAGTGGCTGATATTGCGGTTTAGTATTATGCGGATGCAAATGTATTTACGCTGTCAATCTGTGGTAATTCGATTAATAGAAATTTTAAAAGAACGAGAAACGTTTGGTAAACTGATAATTTTGTAAAGTTTTAAGGAGAAAGGAAGAAGTGTTTATGTTGGGAGTAAAATATCCCCTACGTAACGAATTTAAACGTCATCTTTCCGAAAATGGCATAAACGAAGAAAAAACTGATAACCACGGGGCCAAGAGAACGGTCGTTCGATGTCACGTGTGGAATTAGAAATTTTTGTCTTTTATTGCAGTCAAATATATAATTATTTCTAAAATTGAATAATCTATATAAGTAATAAATAAACTAACAATAGTAAAATGATGTGTAAAACTAGTATTAAGGAAAAAGGTGGCTGATATTGCTGTTTGGTATTATTTGGATGTAAAGTATTATTATGCTGAAAACATGTGGTGAATTGATTACTGGAAAGGTTTAAAAAGGAAGAACTTGTCAAGCTGATAATTTTGTACACATTTTTAAAACAAGTCCAAACTAAGGTTTGCTGTATTAAAGAATTGTGACAGCAACTTCTGTTGAACCTTTGGAATTTAAATAACCCTTGTGTAAAGAACTAAGAGATAAACTCTAAAATTGGCAGAAGAAAATAAACAGACATAAGACTTATAAGCTTACAGACATGGGTAATAAAAATAGAGATAAACAGTTATCATTGAGTTAGATGAAGGAAGACATATGGGACCAGATGTACGAAATAAAAACAGACAAAGAGTTCGTGTAGGTGTTTGTGGGTCACTTTGGTGACCTCTGAGGGGCAATGTCTGGAATGTGGGGTTAAAAGATGAAAGACAGATGGTGTCATATGTCAGAGCAGAAAGCAGGCAGGATAGGAAAGGATATCAGAATAAATCAAAGTTGGTAAAGACAAGTAGAAATGGATTAAGGAAACAGGAAGTTTGTGGATGAGACAGATATATTAATGAGAAGAAGGATCGAAGAAAGTAGAGTGAAAGAGTTTGTGGATGAGACAAGAAGGATTGTAGAAAGTAGAGTGAAAGGAGAGGTATAGGAGACCTCATCTGATGAAGGAAGGTGGCATGGGGAAAATAAATTATAAAGAAATAAATTAATAAAAAGTAAGAAAAAACATTGAGAGAATGATCACTCATCTCTCTCTAACATCCATAATGTGGCTGGGAAGTGGATTAAGGTGGTTAAAGCAAAAACAAGGGCAACTGTCTAATATCTGAACTGGACAGAACTGTAAACTCTCAATACAGGAATGAAACTATTCTGATGCATATCATTCTTCAGTGAGGCAGACACTGCATGCTGAATATCCAACCAGAGTGAATCCGAAAAACACTATAATGGGAATAGCTGGGAGAAACAGAAAACCAATCAGATGCCTAGAGACATTTAAACAGAGAGTCAAACTCCGTGACACATCTGAGTGGAGTTTGCGACCGTGTGACCTTGCAGAGGAACAATACAAAGAATGTGTGGACACTCAAAGAGAAAATGAACAACAAGCTGATAATAAGCTGAGGACATGACAGCCTGAGGGGAAAAGACTGCCCTCACTGATCCACAGAACAGCCACAGGGGGTGGAGGTGAGAGAGTGACAACAGAGCTTTAGAGGTCCAGGTCAAAGCCCAATAAACTATTACAAATGTCAAAATCCTGATATCAGATCAGACTCCTATTAATCTGTTAGAAAGAGATGCAATGTGTAAATGGATTTACAAATTTGGTGTGTTAAAGAGGGAGGGTATAAAGATATGAAAGGAACACGAATGATGATTTCTGAGCCAAAAGCAAATGTGTACTGAATAGGACAGATAGAGAATGATGTGAGGCAAGCAATCAATAAATGGGGTGAATTTATTAAAGCACAGATCCAGAAGCACAAATACCCGAGACAGGATTTCACTGTACAATGCTATAACTATAATCCCACAAGAAATGCAGATATAGAAATAAAATGGCAGGAAGGAACTAAAGAGCAAAAAATAAAATGATATCACAGCACATCATAATAGGTAAACAGGGAGCAGCATTGAAAATATCAGAAAATGAATTCATAAAACAATGGTTTAATGTCAAACAATCCATTCCACACATTTCTATATATGTAGGAAAAAATTGGGAAACCAAAGATCTAGGACCAATGATGAAAAAAGCTGAACAAAGTGAATGGGAGCCCACAATAAATCCATTGACTTTTCATTCTGCCGACAAAAATGACACAAAATTCAGTGTGGTACATCATGCAAGGCATTCCCCAGGAGGTAGTCGTTAACCAAAACACAACAAGCTCAAATGGTGGCAACACCAGAGCCAGGAAGTAATTCTACTAAACTATTACAGGAAGTTGAACATTAAGAGACAGCTAAGCTGTGGTCTCAGCACGAGACAGATGGAAGGTTAGTAAAGTCAACCTGCCTAGTACAAGTGCAACTTAAACCAAATGCACGCCTACCCAGAAAAAATGCAATATCCTTAATCTGATGTACAATACTTTACTGCAGTTGATCTTTGTACTGTATGTGATCACAAGGTATCCAAAACCAAACTGAAATATTGACTGCCACAGAGAGAATTATGCTATAGATGCATGAATAGATTTAGAAAATAGATTCTTGACAATATCAAACCATTTCATCTATATGTTGCTATCAGAGCTGACGGACATGCATCATAATGCAATGATAATGCTAAACTCTTATTGATAATGCAAGGTTGTAGTCATAAATCAGGCATATAAAAAATATCTAGGAAAACTATGGGACATCTAGTTATCATGTACACACGTCATAAAACTTAAATGAGCAAGAAAGTTGTTTTGACTCCAGCACATAGTCTAGCATATGCATCGTGCTTACATTTCCCGATGTGACTAATAATGTTATATGGATAATCCAGCAGAAATAATTCCTTTGGTTTATAAAGGTAAACCACATGATTGGGTAGCTTATTAATTATCATTCACTGGGCTACGATCTGATCTTAAGTCCATCCTAATTCATGATGCATCCAGCTTTAGAGATCACTTAAGAATCCATACTGGAGATGCACATGGTTTTAACCATGGTGCAAAGGGGGAAGAGCAGTAATAAGAAATTAAGAAAATGAAGTAACGTAAAGTAATAAAAATTAAGAAAAGGAAGTAAATAAAAAAATTAAGAAAAATGTCAAGTTAAAAGAAATTAAAACAACAAGGTAATGGTGGATGACTTTTTGTCTTCATGAGAGATATGGGCTAAATAATGTCAGAGAAAGAGCAATAACATTAATAGGTAAACAATAAAATTCATACCTGAAGGACCTTTCAAACACATGGTGGTGGAATATTAGGATATGATAAAACACATACAAAACAAGACATGCTTGTGGTTATTGACCGATTTTATTGACCGACACTAACAAAGCGAGCCCTAATGTAGGGGGCGTGGCCGGCGGAGGCGCAGAAGTTGTTCTGACTGATTGTCTTCTGTAAAACAAAACAGCACATTACACTGCCGTCATCACAATCCATTTACAATAAATAAATAAAGAGGAATTGAAACAACATACCCAGTGACTGCAAGAAGGTATCATCAGATTGGCTTGTAAGGATTTTTGGCCATCAACATTTTTAATCGTTGAATGGTCTTTAACCACTTTAGGCTTTTCAAAATGTCCTCTGTTTGTGTAGGCTTAAAGAACAAGAGATTATTGGTGAATATTCTTTAACTGTCTGTCATATAGTTTAAATAAAGTCCATATAAAGTAGTCACTTACTGTACATTGCCTGTGTGTCTTTTCTAAGTGAGTTTTTATCATTTTTTACAAATTGGGCAGACTATGATACACTTACATATTATAAATTAAGACATCATCATCATCAACAACCATAGTATTGTTATGCATTACAATAATACACAATAATTCTATTCATTATCACTAGTAATCTGAGAAGAAATACTTGACCAAAAGCATACATGTATTGATGAAAATCAAAATCATGATACACAATTAAAACTTACTGAGGACAATATCTTAAAAGGATACTCCACCCAAAATAAAACATTCTGTCATAAATTACTCAACCTCAAGTTGTTCAAAACCTGTATACATTTCTTTGATTTGTTGATATGGTGGGTTTTCTATGATATGGTAGTTATTTTATATTCACTGTTTTAAATTCATATCATTATAATATGCATACTCACTGAATTCACTGATAATTCACTGATATAACAGTCACTTTATGCACACTTGTTATAGGCCAAATGCAGGCCTCAAGTAGAGCACATGAGAGCACGGAACACGTACTGCACATACGCCATGTACACAGAATATATTTTAATTTGTTTAAATCAGTAAGACACACACACACACACACTAGATAACATTGAGCTAAGTTCACGAAATCCAGAGTCAGCGAGAATCATGCTTCAAGGATACGTGATAAGGCGCCATTGAAAAGGTGTAGGAAGGATTGGGGAGAAGCGCATGATTCCGGACAGTGCCGGCCACAGTTAGATTTTAACAAAGGGAGACTAAGATTTAATGGTTGCATGTGCTAAAGGGACGAACTACTGGGAAAAAGGTTACATCATGCAAAATGTGATTGGCGAAGAATTACATCATGTAAATATGATTGGTGGGTGATGTGAGAACGCCCTGAAAAATCTGTATAAAAGATGTAGCAAAAGCACTGTAATTTTAGATGTGTTGGGTATTGTACTCAGTGCATCTCACTTTGTTGGCTCGAGCAAATAAAGTTTGACTTCTTGAAATCTGGAACCCTCGTCTGCAAGACTTCTTTCTTTATGTTGGGAGAACGATTTACCACAACATTGATTACATAGAAAGAAATATATTTGGATGGATGTTGGCACCTGTGACTATTATTTTTGACTACCCCAGAAATCTCAGTTGCTAACATTATTAAAAAATATATTTCTTTGTGTTCAACAACTAAGAAATGTATATATGTTTGGAACTACTTAAGGGTGAGTAAATTACTATATCCCTTTAAGACAATATGCCTCTGCCAATATGAAACCAAAACAAATATATATATATATAATATATACAAATATATTTGCATTTTTGCTTACATGGCACAGATGAATTATTCCCAGATGGTCTTTCCATGATGATCTTGAAAAATCTAAATGTGACAAAAACAAACACAAAAAGATGTAAAGTTGTATAGCAACCGTACTGGTTGTCATGTTACCACAAACATATCTTAAAATAATATACCAGCTAAATAAAAAAAACTCAAGAACTCAATATAGACTGCCATGTCACCACCATGTTGAAATCAAAAGCAAGGCAGAGGTGGGAAGAAAACAGATAGACAACAATGGTTTGGATTAGCAAACTGGAGTTATTGAAGTAATTTATGATGAAAATATAAGATGAGGATATATGTTCTGTAACACAAGCTATTTTACTTTACCACTTCAGCCCTACTCACATATTTGTGACTCTTTGAGCTGCCATAAGCTGGTTTCACTCTCACACACAGCTCCTCTAACAATGTTTCAAAAGACATAATTTCTTTATTTATGTCACCATAATGGAAGCGATCATTTACATTGTTCTCGTCTGTTTGGGTTGGCTTAGCTGCAAATTAAAGTGCGTCATTTATTTTAAAGGGAGGTTTGCGTGCCCAAATAGTGTGCGTACAAACACCAGCTATTAGCAACACTTTACCAGCTTGTTTCTGTGTGTAAATGCTGTTATATACGGTGTTATCAGCGCTCCATTTCCATCTGTGCTGCTGCTGCTTCTGTCCTGTGCAGGCAAGGGCTTAGTCTGTCCCGGAGTACACCAGTATGAGACACAAGCGCAGTGTCCCTCTGGGCAGCGCAGCATGGAAACGGACCACTGATTACCCCATATACGGTATATACACACACGTGTTAGAAACAAGCTGGTATAGCGTTATTGTTTGTGGTATTCTTATATGTGACATGAATAAAAAAAATGATAAGTATTCTGTTCCTGGGAGTTTGTAGACAACAGTCTGCAAAAATTCCCACCCTGGTGTGCACTGCATTGGGAAATGGATGTCTAGCAGTTTCTTTATCAATTTTTTCATCTACAAAGAGAAAAAGAGAGAAGAGAATAATGTAAGAAACTGGCCTACCCAGAGAACAATGAACATATAAATGAAGTACATTTGCATTATTAAAGTTTACCTTTAAAGCTGACCATGTTTTAAATGATCAAATGTCAAAAACATGCATTTAAGGGTCAATTTATCTTTTTAAGGTACACTGGTTAGTGCTGCATGATCAAATCTGTTTCACTTTCAACAAAGACGATGGACTCATGATGTACACACTAATTTTGTTAATTTAGAACAAAAAGGACAATAGAACCACAAACATAAAATTAAGTCAAACATACAAAGCAGGGCTCTAGTGCATAAAGTTTAAAGCCTTAAAATATATATATAACATTATAAAAGTTAACGAAACCCTAAAGTTTTACTTACTCAGGAACAAATGGTTCAATAATAAAACCAATGGTTGCTCGTTTTATAAACCCAAAATGAACTATTAGAGCCAGGGGCATATTCCTGAAGTAACGTTACTGGCCAAGATAAAGCTGCTCTAACACCCTGTGGCTAGCTCTTCAGGTTGCCACCTGAGGGCACCATGCCATTCTGTGTTTCTGCCTGGCTTTTGTCATAGACTTCATTTCCCATTATGCTTTGTTGTCATTAGTGTTTAACCCGGTTCACCTGTGTCTCATTACCTGTTTGTCTCTGCGTTTGTGTATTTAAGCCATGTATTTCAGTTGTCTGGTGTCAGTCGATGTGATGTTATGGTGTTTCCTGTTTCACGCCTTGTATTTTGGATTACCTTTGTATTTCTATTAAAGGATTTTATGCATTTGGATTCGCTCTCCTGTTTTCCCCTGTCTGGCACGTAACAGATCGACTGACCCCATATGGATCCAGCATTCCTTTTAGTTCGGCTGCGCCAAGGTAGCGAGTCCCTCGAGGACCACATTCAAACTTTCTTGGACTATGCTCACTACCCGGACTGTTTACTTATCGACCTTTAAACCTTATCGATAGTTTAAATGATCATTTCGCACCACGTATTTCCCGGTATGGTCCTCGAGGGACACTCGCTGAGTTTTTGGATTATGCCCTGGTATACACTGGTTCTCTGTTCACGGTGGGTGAAGTGGAGGAGGTCTCCCCTAAATGTTTTTTGGGGGGACAACCAGCCAACCGAGGCTAGATCGAGGGTCCAGTCCAGAGCCCACGTTCTACGATATGGCCACCTGTCCTGAATCTGCTCCCTTCGAGATGGCCACCTGTCCTGAATCTGCTGCCTGCAAGATGGCCACCTGTCCTGAATCTGCTGCCTGCAAGATGGCCGCCTGTCCTGAATCTGCTGCCTGCAAGTTGGCTGTCTGTCCTGAATCTGCTGCTCGTAAGATGGCCGCCAGGCCAGTCCCCGCTGCTTGCAAAATGGCTGCCAGTCCAGAGTCCTCAGTCACCACAGCTGCCTCACCGGTGGTTCCATCCCTGGATACAGCTCTGGCAGTTTTGGCCGCAGCTTTGTGGTGCGTTTGGGCGATATATTGTTCGCCCAAGGCCAAGATGGCTGACTCGCCCGATCCTGAGGCCAAGATGGCCGACTCGCCCGATCCCGATGCAAAGCCTTGTCCGTGCCTCCAGAGGGGTCCCCGGACCTTGCGCCTTAAAACCCTCCTAAGTCTCCGGCCTCCAGAGCCGCTGCCTCCGGATCACGAGCCTCCAAGCCTCCGGACCCCGAGCCACCTCCCAAGCTCCACGGACCCGGCTAGCCTCAACTCCACGGGCCTAGCCCTCCGTCCCACCCACGGTTCCACCTCCACCCCACCACCCTCCTAGACTCTAGTTTTGAGGGCGTCTGGAATCCGTCCTGGGGGGGGTCTCACAAGCACTGAACAACCGCTGACAGCCTGATGCACACAACTATATATATATATATATATAATATTACATATTTGAGGTCTAAACAATTACATTCTCGTCTAAAACTACGTTCCGTGACAGAATAATAGTAGAATTTATAAAAATAATGATGGATTAAGTTAGCTAGATATATATGACATTCGCTGGTTTGTTTTTGACACGACTCTCGCGTATCAATCTTAAACTAATATAAAGATAAATACCAAGCTAAATGACTTAAATAGGTCACAAATTTCAATGTTGATAAAAAATTACGTTTTAATTATTCAAAAAGCAGTAACATTAAGCTATAACATCGTGGGTAACGTATATGACAGTTTGGGAACCACATACTGCGAGAGCTGGAGTCGAAAAAGCGGAGCAGCCAATGCCAGACTGAGACCGCCCACTATCACTATATATGCTAAATATTCCCAATGAGTTATTACAGAAACAATTTACTAAAGTATTGTTTTGGTCGTCTTTGTCCCCACCACTTTTCTAAACAAAGTTACGCCACTGTTGATCACTCACTCGTGCTCATCTGATATGGCGGATACACGTCCCCTCCGTAAGCCCCGCCCACTGATTAACATGTCATATGCATGCAGGTTGACTTTGAAAATGGAAATAAAAGAAAAAATAAAATGAAAATTAAATTTTAATTGTGGCATTATTATTGCGTGAGCATTAATAAAAACCATAATAAAAATGTTTTTGCAATTTCTTTTTCACATTTGTGTTTTCATTTTCATATTGTCTTGCCTCAAGATTTTAGTGAAAATGAAATGTCAAATCACCAATTGCATTTTCTTTTTCAATTTGACAGGGACAGCACATTGTCAGTGTAAAAATGAAAATCATTTCATTTTATTTATCATTTTGGCACATATTGTGCGAGTATTGATGTATAGTGAAACAGCTTTACTGGGTAAAATAGCTTACATATACACTCTTTCTTCCTGCTCCTGACTGCACTGTGCCTCAAATATTAATCGGTGTATTTCAAATTTGACCCTTTCCTTCATTTTTAAATGTATGTTTTTTATTTGCGGCAACAGACTTTGTAGAAAAATGTGGATGCTTCGGATGCTGGTGGGATATGAGCTGGTGCTGCCTCTGCCCGGTTTATTGCTGAAAACAAACGTTTCTCAAAAAGAGACAGTGTCTCACCCCTCCCCGGTGCCTTTTTGAAATGCACTTGGAAGCATCATTTCCTTTTCTGCCTTGATCTAGCTGGCTGCTGGGTGAATTTAGCTCGCTGCAGGTTGGATCTAGCTGGCTGCTGGTTGAATCTAGATGGCCGCTGGTAGGATATATTGTGGTTGGACTGGCTGATTGTCCTTGACCCACTGACTCTCTCACCTTGCTTTGATGTTTTTGGACATCAGTTGCCAAAATGGCCCACCCAACCTCTTGAGCCATGTTCCATAATGGGGTTGAGGAAGCCCATGATGGCACCATACTTCCAAGGTTTAATGGGATCAGCTGCTAAACCACTTTTCTTTCTTTAATTTTGTTAATTTCTCGCCTGTACATGTCACAGAGGTTTTTCCTTTTTTTTTGCATTCGTCAACTAAACATTTTGTAAACACAAAAAATATTTGTGTACATGTGATTACATTTATAAATGATTACAAATTACAAAAAATTATTTCCCCATGTCCATTTGTAATCTAAGTGGGGTCCTGCCGTGTTCAAGAATAGACACAAATGCTTTTGACACCTCAGCTTCGGTCTTGTTCTTCAAGACATGGGTCCACGCGTATTTACTAAACACATCAATACATGTCAGCAAAAGTACCAAACCTTGGTGTACTGAACCAAATCAGCCTAAAACATATGAGCAAATATGTCGTTAAAAAAAAAATCACCCGTTTCTTTTGTACTTTAGAGGAGCCGTTTTATGTAATGTGTATGCATCCTCAGAGGATAGCCATTCTGAAATTTGTTCATCAGTTAGACGAAATCCCAAACCCCGGACTTGACTCACAGGCCGACTCTGGACTTGACTCACAGGCCGACTCTGGACTTGACTCACAGGCCGACTCTGGACTTGACTCACAGGCCGACTCTGGACTTGACTCACAGGCCGACTCTGGACTTGACTCACAGGCCGACTCTGGACTTGGAACCAATGGGCCTTTGACACCAGCCGACCGCACCGACACCAGTGGAGTGTCTACCAACCCCGAAACCAGACACCTGAACCTGGAGGTGGCCATCTTGCGAGCAGCGGGCTCTGGACTGGCGGCCATCTTGCGAGCAGCGGGCTCTGGACTGGCGGCCATCTTGCGAGCAGCGGGCTCTGGACTGGCGGCCATCTTGCGAGCAGCGGGCTCTGGACTGACGGCCATGACGACTGGAGACGCTGGCTTGGCGACCATGACGACTGGAGACGCTGGCTTGGCGGCCATGACGACTGGAGACGCTGGCTTGGCGGCCATGACGACTGGAGACGCTGGCTTGGCGGCCATGACGACTGGAGACGCTGGCTTGGCGGCCATGACGACTGGAGACGCTGGCTTGGCGGCCATGACGACTGGACTGGCCACCATCAGCTTACTGCCCCCCCAAAAAAATATTTAGGGGAAGCCTCCACCGTAACCTCACCCATGGTGAAGGGAGCTTTGTTCTGTGCCAGGACCTGTTGGATGTAATTTGAAAAACTCCCTTGAGGATCAGAGCTGGGTAACTGGGTGCAGAGAGGTGCATTTAGACTTCGACGGTAAAAAACAATGAGCGACTCATCTGGAAAGTCCGTTTGAAGGGAGAGATCCAAAAAGTCCTGGGTATGATCCTCAAGGGAGTGACAGTCCTGGCGCAGCATAAGCAGGCGAGCTCCTGGGGGCCATTCCACTGCTGGATCCATGTTTGGTCGATCGTTCTGTTACGGTTGTAGGCAGGAAGACAGGGAGCGGATCCAAGTGCAGTATAAACATTTAATATAAATCACAGAATACACCAAAAACATACGAAAACACGACAGAGGAACAGAGTAACACTAAAAACGATCGACAAAAGACAACTGAAACACAAGGGCTATATATACACAGATGAAGGGACAAATAGGAAATGAGGCACAGCTGAAACAGGTTGACAATGACGAGACACAAGGCATGATGGGATATGAAGTCCATGACAAAAACAAGGCAGAAACACTAAACGAGAAGGCGCCCTCAGGTGGCGACCCGAGGCGCTGGCCCTAGGGCGTTACAGTCAATCAGGTAGTGTTGTGGTAAATCGTTCTCCCAACATAAAGAAAGAAGTCTCGAAGACCAGGGTTCCAGATTTCAAGAAGTCAAACTTTATTTGCTCGAGCCAACAAAGTGAGATGTGCTGAGTAGAATACCCAACACTTCCAAAGTTACAGTGCTTTTGCCACACTCTTTATACACACTTTTCAGGGCGTTCTTACTTTATCCTCCAATCATATTCACATGATGTAATCTTTCACCAATCATATTTAGCATGATGCAACCTTTTTTCATTAGTTCGTCCCCTTAACGCCCACCACCATTAAATCTTACTCACTCCATTCTGGAATTTAATGGTGGCAGGTGCTTTCAAAAAGTTGCTAAAAATATATGAATTATACTTTTTCTTTACTGATTCCCATACGCTTCTGAGGGCCAGGTTTACATCAATAATCAGAACTATACACTTATCCCAGCGCCTTCTGGCGTGTGTTTGTATCTGGTGTGAGTTTGTATGTATCTTTAGTGATTTAATGTGCTTGCCAGGTGGCTTGTGTTCTAAACATGGGAGCTATAACATGGGGATTTGCCCATGTGCTGTGCATGGTGTCCGTGTATTTCTGTGTTTCTTATATTCTTCTTGAGGCCTATATGCGGCCTATAACAAATGTGCACAAAGTGACTGTTACATCAGTGAATTATCAGTGACTATGAATATTATATTTATATGACTTAAAACTTAAAATAGTTAAAAATAGTGAATAGTATATCGTATGATTAAACATACTAATACATTCTTACATCTTAGAAAACCCACCATAGTAGTCAACCACAATTTCAACAGTTTCACAGATGTTATTCTGATCTTTTTTCTCAGACACCATGGCTAGACATACATCAACTGTATATGCGTACATAGCAATGATATGTGCAACATCAAATGCATAGTTGGTTTCACACAGTGTTTTTAAAACTTTTCTGATGAATACTGTGACAGGTTCATCACCAATGACACAGGCCTGTGTCATGTTCACCCATGAGTCCGACATAGTTCTCACAACAGTTATTTCTGTCTTTAAACTGTTTACACGTTTGGCATTACATACAAAATACACATCATCATTCTCATATATCACACAATACAAAAGATTAACTAAATCACGTTTATAATACAATTTAAAAATACTTTTGACAAATCCTGTAAAGCAAAAGTTCTCCATATCGCCACAACAGTCACAGTTTGGGGTCAGCAGCAACACTGGTTCTCCAGGAATCCACAGCATCGTTGATGACTTTCTCACACTCCTTATCCACAAGTTTATCCGTAAGATCATTACGTTTTTCCACGATAAATGGCTCGGTCCGCAGTTAACAAAGAATAGCGTCCACAACAACAATTGAACAATTTGCCAGTTAGTTCTTTAAAGCATGCAATTCCTTTTATAATTCCGCTCCGATACAACCGTCCATGGTATTCACCACACACACACCCCACTGCATTGACGATGTCCAGGCTGCGACTCATGAGGAAGGTCAGGTTGTGATACCCCAACTCTGCGCAGAATTTATCCAACCATGTGTTACCTTGACACTGATGGGTAGATTCTGTCGCACTGGTCCCGTCCTCCCACATCATGGGGCTGCATTCGTTGGTGTAGTAATGCTCTGCAGTCTCCTGGGACATGTTTACTTGTCTCTTGTTGTTGTGGCAATGGGTTTTGAACTGTGGCTTTTTAATGGTTGTAGTACGTGGGCGGTGTCAGATGTTGTTTGTGAACATCCCCCACATGCTCAAACAAATTAACTCTCACGAAGTTGTAGCAATCACGCAATTTACACCACTTAAACATTTTGTTAATGTCTGTAAAAATGTCATCAAGCACACAATTGTCTCTCCACTGAAAAATATGTTTCAATTCAAAGCAAACATGACCATCTGACGTAACAGGCAATACTTTATCATTCATTTTCACAGAACAATCACTGCTGAAGATGTAAACGATGTCGTCAGGATTCGCGCCGCATCCGTCACAAGCCACGCGATATCTCATGCAGGGGGTCACACCGCTCCATTCGGCTATGAACATAGGTTCCTGGAGACAGTCGTGCAGATCTCTCCAAACATGATTATAAAACAACGACCAATCTTGAATGGGTAAAAGCAGACACGGATCACTATCACACCGCTCTTCGCCCAGGTCAGTGCTGTACAATGTCAAACTCGAAACTACCAACACGATTATCAGCGAGAGAAAACTTGCATTTTACAAGGACTTCATCATCCTGTGTGTTATCTGAACACGACCCGCTCTCCTCGGTGCAAAGGTCAGGTCTTCCGTCTCCATCCACCCATTTGTAGGTGTGCTGTCGCCGGCTTTTTTAGGAGTCTCAGTGCTGGATAGAGCCATTGTAACACGTTAACACACAGAGTTAAGTATCTGATTAAAAAATGTGAAACTGACCAGTATTTAACCAACCATTTACACACGCAGACAGGTATCACGCTGTGTTAATAGACACCGGGCCTTGGCTTTTACAATAAACGAATGGAAACATCAAACAACAGATGTTGTGGGGTCACATTAAGGACACAAAAATGCAGACCCACAAATACACTTTAAATATTTGTCAGATAAAAAAGTCATAAAAACTAGAAGTTAATTATCTAATTCACAAAACACAGATAACATACTGATTTCACATTGATTTCACACCTTCTTGCCAG
This sequence comes from Oreonectes daqikongensis, assembly GCA_026939265.1. Lineage (NCBI taxonomy): Eukaryota > Metazoa > Chordata > Actinopteri > Cypriniformes > Nemacheilidae > Oreonectes > Oreonectes daqikongensis. The sequence goes on along the minus strand of JAOTQM010000628.1, from coordinate 28,863 downwards.
GAAGAAACACAGGCAGGCTGGAACCACTGATTCTGGGGTGAGTGGGTAGGAAAGAGGGGGGGACTGAGTCACCCCACCAAAGCCAGGTCATAAAACATAACTGACAACTAAACTGACAGGACATCAAATCTAGGATTTGATTGACAGGTGAAAGGGAGCGGGTCAAAGGTTGACAGGGGGGTCATAAATTACTTTTTGACACATAGTCTCTGTTAAAACTACTTGTTCTCTCAAGTTAGCCCTGCGTAAATCTTCCCTGAAGTTAGCCTGTCATATTGCTTTCTTTTAAATTAAACACACGTCATAGTGCCTCATTTAGGTTGTCCAACATCATAATGCTTTGCCCATGAAGAAGTAAGGACATTCTTAGAGTTCAAATTCAATCTGTTGGACCTCTTTTCTTTTGAAAATTTGGCTAACCATACAACAAGGTAAATATTATTTACAATATAAACATAACAAGAATAATGATGACAAACTCTGTTTTTAAAGTTTAATAAAATAAATAAAATTAAGTTAAGCAATTTTAACCTGAGTTTTGACAGTTTATAACTAGACATCATTTTTTTAAATTAGGGATGTGCAGGATTATTCTGAAATTCGATCTCCAACAATTTTTAGAAAATTTAAAAACACTAGGCTATTTGAAACGGCTTCACCACGGGGTCAATCTTTGTTGCGGGTCGTTTTTTAGAATCTTAATACATGCTGAGAAGCATGGAGGTATCAAGTCCGTATTTATTAAATTTATTATCAACAGGGCAAATAAGAGCAGCGCGACTTCTCCTCTGCCGACTTTCAGAGTTAAATGATTTATGCTTTTTACTTATCAAGAACATGTAAACAAAATAAACAAGATAACCATACCATAGACTGTCAATATACATTTTTGTACGTGTTTTGTACATTCTGTTTTATGCGTTTGCTCCGCGTGCATGTGTTTGACGCAGGCCTTGTCTATTTTTCGTTATGTTTTTCCAGCGTTGCTAATCTTTTTCACTTAAATGTAGGCTACAACATATACAGGATATAATATTAATACGTTATGAATATTTATCTATAATGATATTGTGAAATTGTGACAAAATAAAAACGTCAATAATGTCATCTTTATTAACTGAATTTAAATAAACGAATATTCAAATATGCCCATCCCTAGTTTAAATAAATTTTACATATAAAACTTGTCTGTAACTTTAAAGCAGCAATTTCTTACAGTGTTAAATGCATTTATAATTAAAAACTGTTTGTTTTATATTTTGATTTACTAACTTTTGTTACCTTTTCTCTGTTGTAGAAAATGTTTCAGTGCCCTCTGTGCCAACGGCAAGTGCCCAATTTGTAAAAAATGATAAAAACTCACTTAGAAAAGACACACAGGCAATGTACAGTAAGTGACTACTTTATATGGACTTTATTTAAACTATATGACAGACAGTTAAAGAATATTCACCAATAATCTCTTGTTCTTTAAGCCTGCACAAACAGAGGACATTTTGAAAAGCCTAAAGTGGTTAAGGACCATTCAACGATTAAAAATGTTGATGGCCAAAAATCCTTACAAGCCAATCTGATGATACCTTCTTGCAGTCACTGGGTATGTTGTTTCAATTCCTCTTTATTTATTGTATATTACTCACAGCAATACCTGGGAAGAACATCTACTGCATGTACAGCAGACCCTTGAGAAAATCCAAGTGACTGGGTTGACCCTGAACGTGGCAAAGTGTGAGTGGGCACGCCGAGAAACTAGTTACCTGGGATACCACCTTGGAAATGGGCAGTTAAAACCCCAAGTGGATAAGGTAGAGGCAATTCGGCGAAGTCCAAGACCCAAAACTAAGAAGGAGGTGAGGTCATTTCTAGGGTTGGTGGGCTGGTACCGAAGGTTTGTGCCAGACTTTGCCACCATTGCAGTTCCCCTGACAAACCTGTTAAGCAAGGCAGTGAACAACCCAGTGCCGTGGACAGAGGATTGCGAAACAGCGTTCAACACACTGAAGGAGAGAATGTGTGCTGGTCCAGTCCTGCAGAGTCCAAACTTTTCTCAACGCTTCCTGGTTCAAGTTGATGCCTCAGCAGTAGGAATAGGGGCAGTGCTGGCACAAGGAAAGGAAGGAGAAGAGAAACCCGTGGTATACCTCAGTCGCAAACTGCTCCCGAGAGAAACGCGATACTCCACGATTGAGAAGGAGTGCCTCGCCATCAGGTGGGCCCTTGATAGTCTACACTATTACCTCCTGGGCCGTGAGTTTGACCTTGAGACGGACCACCGGGCTCTGACCTGGATCCATACCATGAGGGACCACAACGCCAGGGTTACAAGATGGTACCTGGCATTGCAGCCCTATAGCTTCAAGGTACGACATCGACCTGGCAAGTAAAATGTGGTCGCCGACTACCTGTCCAGGTTCCCGGTCAGTGCGCGGCTTGGAGAGGGGGAAGGTAATGTGACAAAGCTGGCCTAACTATCCCGCTGGGCAAGCACACTGGCACACATACACATATACACACGTTAACGCTTACCTCATTCACTTACAATTTCTGTCATCGGAAGACGGGTGCACACGTTATCTGATGGCACATGGACATTTTGGTCATTTTACATTATCCCGCCGGTTATTTTTACCTTGTTTGTTTGTTTCCCGTGTTGGTCGGCCTTGCGGGAGGGGGAACTGTGGCGACCAACCCGAGTAACGGGCGGCGCCCGGTTATGACGTCATAGTGACGTCATGCGCGGCGCCGAGTTGGCGAAGGCCGACGAAACCATGTATTATTGTTAAGGGGGGGGGGGGGGGCGCTTGTGTATGTTCGTCATTTGATGAAGTTAATGGGAAATGTTATATTGTTTACGTATGTTTTGGTTTTGAGTATTTGCATTTTTGATGTAGGAAATTTAAATAATATTAACCAAACATGTGTTACTAGTTTTTAACTAAGTGAAGTGTCTAACTTACTTTGTCATTTACCTATAGGGGGTAGCTTCCTTGGAAGGGGAGGAGTCTGGCCTATATAAGAGGAGGCCAGACTCATAAACGAGAAACGGGAAGTTGGGCGGTTGTTACTTTGCTGCTGCTAGTTACCTAAAAGAGTGTAAAGAGGGTAGTTGTAGTGCCTTAATCCTCTCCAAACCTTGTATGGAGACTGTGGATAACTGGAACTATATTTCTGAATGGTTTTGTTTTCTCCATATTTGTTTCCGTTTTTTCTGTTTTATTTGTACTCTAAGAAAGTTCTGTCATATTGAACACCTGTAAATACGTCACCTGTGGGTTGCCGGCAAGGCACTGTAAATTAAAACCACCCTGCACATAGTGCGGTTGCGGAGTGAGCCATCATTATTTTACATCACATGGACACTTACCACGTCCTTAAGCAAATAACAGCGCTTACTTTATCACACTAATGACCTGCCAGATTTTATACTTTCAAGTGCTGAAAAACTATCAGATGCAATGACAGTATTATTTATTTCCCTCTCTTCTATCCATTGTAGGGCCAATAATATTGCCAATAGCTCTGTAACATATACTGACAAATGGTTGGTTACTCTTTTCTTAATATAAAATTCACATACTGGAATATATACTGCTGCGACCGCATGTCCTGTATTAGGATCCTTGGATCCATCTGAAAATAAAACCATTGACTGTGAGAAATGTTTCTCAAAATGCTTCTGGACTATATACCACATCGGAAGATGATTTGAATTATCTTTCAGCTCCTGCTGTATACTAAGGTCCACAGTTGGCAAAGGGAATAACCAGGGAGGAATGGAAGAAAGCGAGACTGTATAACTGTACTGCAATTGATGTAATCCTATATTTCTTGCTTTCGCATCACCTATCCATCCCAAACTTGTAAGAAATTTTTCATTATGTTCCCAGCATTCTTTTAATATGCTTTTGACAGGATGTTTTTCATTTTGTCCTTGAAGATTGACCCAGTATGCCATACTTAATTTTACTCTTCTAATTCTTAATGGCATTTCTCCCATTTCCACCTGCATTGATGAAACCGGAGATGATTTGAATGCTCCACTACAGATTCTCAGGGCCTGAGCTTGCAATACATCAAATTCCTTGAAGTTTGATTCTGCTGCTGACATAAAAGCTATACATCCCTAATCAAGGACAGATCTCATGAGTGCCCAATATAAGTTTAGTAAAGATGCTCTACATGCTCCCCTACATCCTGTCCTGATAAACAACAAAGTATATTGATAACTTTTTAACATTTGTCCTTAATTTTAGTTTATCATCAAACCAAACCCCAAGAAACCTAACAACTTTTACTTGCTCCAGTTGTTGCCCATATAGATTCAATGAAAGGGGTGAGATTTTGTGCTGCCTTGAAAAACAAATAACCTGTGTTTTTGCTACCGATAATTTTAAATCCCCATCTATTGGTCCACTTTTCCACTTCATCAATTGCAGCTTGCATTTTCAATACATACAATATATTGCGACCTCTAATCCACAAAGCCCCATCATCTGCATATAAAGATTTTCCTACATTTTGTTCAACTTGAGAGAAAATATTAATCATTATGTTAAATAATAACGGACTACACACGCTTCCTTGTGGAGTGCCATTCTCCGTAGTATATACTATATAATATTTCCTTAAGTTCGCCCTTAAGTTTCGCTTAAACTTGTGGGTGTTGCAGAAAATAACCCTTAAGTATTACTTAAGGGAAATTCTAAGGGTTTCACTTAAAAACACTTTAAGTAATCACTTAAAAACCGTTAAGTGTTGCATAAAGCCCCTTAACCGTCATTTCCCTAAGTATAATCTAAGGTTGGGATAACTTTACCTTAAGAGTTTTATGAGCACAAATTTGATGAAATGGTTTATGGATCCTGTTCAAGAAATTGATGTCCCAAGGCGAATTTTTCGTGATAGGGAGAACCCGTTGGATCATCTTAACGATGAAAAACTGTTGCGAGAATATTGATTTGTTGCAATCTATGAGATCGCTAACAAACTGGAATGTGACATCGACCCTGTCACCCAGCGTAACCACTCGCTACCAGCAGTGTTACAGTTGCTTGTAGCGCTTCGCTTTTTTGCAACTGGGAGTTTCCAGTCTGTAGTGGGAGATGTTTTCCACATTCATAAATCATCTGTGAGTAGAGTTATCCACCGGGTTGCAGGGGCCCTTTGCCGTCACTTAAATCAAACTGTTACATTTCCATCTCGTCACGAACAGGATGCCATTCAAACCTCTTTTTTTCGGAAAGCGGGTTTCCTAGAATAAGTAGAGTGATTGACGGCACACATGTCAGAATTCAGGCGCCCGTATGCACGAAGATCAATACGTGAACAGAAAAGGTTTTAAATGTGTACAGCTGCTGCTGCTGCTTATTATCATCATCATCATCAGATCTTATGTGTTCTCATTGGTGAAGGAAGAACTGATGACGGCACACATCAATTTCCTCATTAAAGAGTCATTGAACAGCAGCTGTGTTTCATACAAACACCATTAGATTGAAGCTTTATAAGGGCACCTGATACCAGGTTTCTATTTCTTCTGAAAGCATGTTAATTAACTATGAGTTGTTTCTCTGTCTCAGAGGAACTCAAACAACTTTAGAAAGTGAACTGTGGCAAACTGTGTAATAGTGAAAAACTGAAGATGTGATTTTCAACAGATTAGCATCTGTAAGGTTTTACCATTTTGAGGATTTGTTCATCATGAATAGAATAATATAAGTTTTATAAATGGCTTTTTGGGGCAGAGCTGATCTGTTGAGAAGAGACTGTATATGTTCCTCTTGGGCTCAGGTGGTTAGGGAGCAGACAAAATGGTCTGCTAGTTTTCTCATATAAAACATAAAACACAAGCCATAACATGCAATAGTGTCGTCTCCAAAATATCATAACTGAGACTGTCTATCCCTGGCACTAGTAAATACAAAAAAAAGAGAAATTTACAGTAATGGTTACACTAGTGGCTAAAACCAGATTTTATTACTATAAATGAGTTTACCCCCTCAAGGTTATAAAATGAGCCTCGTCTAAAAGGCAAAAGAGGATCCTGGAACAACTTTGGTGCATATGTTGCTCTGTAGATCACATCATTTGAGGTGAATCCAAGGGGATACTTTAGGACCAATGATGTGGTCAGCGGTGTTTCTGCTCACTTGTTTAAATGCTTAAACGTGAGTCATTGATGAAAGTCTTCACTAGTAATAGTCATCACAAACATACACAATTTTCCATGCACATATTAGGATTAATAAAAAATCAACTTGGTGTAAATAAGTGTGCATTTTTTAGAAGAGCATAATAGCTTACTGTACAACCACAGCTGCACAGAGGTTGATGTCGTGTGAAGGTAACTATACAACATTATTAAAAATAGCACTGTATTTGAAAAAAAACTATTTATCTAACTGTTCTTTTTTAAACAGTTTTGTTTTAATGGATATTTTGATATATTTATTCTAAAACATAACAATGATACTGAATGATTTTTAGCAGTGTAATATGTACGGCACAAATGCCATTTTTAACTAATATCTCATATTTCCTTAATGTCTTGAACCTTTAACGGCGTTAAACATGGTGTCACGTGGATGGGAATGTACATGGAAATTATATGCAGATGAGGTCATGCATAGTAAAACTAGGTGTTGTAAAATCCATATATGATGATTTAGAGGGGGAGACGGGGTAGAGGTGAACGTATGCACAATCTTCCTCTAAGTGGTTCTATAAATCTGAAAACTTTTGAGCGTACGCAAAATGTAGCTTTTGTGTGTACGTACACTTTTAGTATGAAAAATACAAAATACAGCGACCACACCATGAATCAAAATAAACTACTGTAGTTTTGTATTTCAAAAATACTACAAAATACTTTTACACAGAAGCATGAAATTTCTTCACAAAATATGTAAAATCATGCTCCTATTAAACAGCTACTTGAATTAAGGTCCAATATTCAGCAATCATATTTATTCAGCAAATATTGGGATGTATTAATCATTGGGAGCTGAAAACAAACATTGTTGCAAAGATGTAAGCAACATCTTTAGAAAGGTACAGTTTAGTCACCAAAGGTACATATTAATGCTCCTGTGACAAGACATAGTTTTTTCCTCTCATAACGTAAGCTTGAAGATGGTAGTGTGTTTTATGGGTATGTGAGCCTAATAGGTATGTTTACCCTACATTTATGTTTGTGCCAAGTATTAACCATGTATTTTGTACCATTCCCTTTCCTGCCATATGCTTGTGTTTGACACACATTATATTTAGTGCATTTAATTTTACTCGGTGGTTTCTTTTATTTAAATAGTGATCTCCAATTGAGATTGTTGTGGCAGATCGTCCTCCCAACAAAGAAAGAAGTCTCGCAGACAAGGGTTCCAGATGTCAAGAAGTCAACTTTATTTGCTCGAGCCAACAAAGTGAGATGCACTGAGTACAATACCCAACACATCTAAAATTACAGTGCTTTTTCTACATCTTTTATACAGATTTTTCAGGGCGTTCTCACATCACCCACCAATCATATTTACATGATATAGTTCTTCACCAATCACATTTTGCATGATGTAACCTTTTTCCCATTAGTTCCCTTAGCACCTGCAACCATTAAACCATAGTCTTCCTTTGTTAAAATCTAACTGTGGCCGGCACTGTCCGGAATCATGCGCTTCTCCCCAATCCTTCCTACGCCTTTTCAATGGCGCCTTATCACGTATCCTTGAAGCATGATTCTCGCTAACTCTGGATTTCGTGCACTTAGCTCAATGTTATCTAGTGTGTGTGTGTCTAACTGATTTAAACAAATTAAAATATATTCTGTGTACATGGCATACGTGCAGTACGTGTTCCGTGCTCTTATGTGCTCTACTTGAGGCCTACATTTGGCCTATAACAAGTGTGCATAAAGTGACTGTTATATCAGTGAATTATCAGTGAATTCAGTGAATATTCATATTCTAATGATATGAATTAAAAAACAGTGAATATAAAATAACTACCATATCATAGAAAAACCAGCATATAATCCCCCCTTTGAGGCTGAAAAGCCTCATACACAACCAGAGGTAACCAAAAATACTGTCAAACACCAACAGGAGATCATACTCAGCTGCAATAACAGTCACCAAAGTGCGGTGAAAGAACACAAAATAAGGGCTATAAAGTGAACGGAAGACCGAACACTACAAAAAGTGCTTAGGAAAAAGGGCTCATATTCGGATGGCGAGGGCAGTGAGGTTAGAAATATGTCAGCAACATTAAAAGTTGCTAAGAGCAAGCTAAAAAATCTCCCATGTGCTACGATTATCCCATGATATGGATAACTCTAGCTCAAAACCCCCAACCACCACGCTCAATCATTGGGCCACATTATGGTAAGTACGGTTAATGTGAGCAACATTACGTGGCACCGAGTATATCACCATTTGGCGTGGAACAGTAGATGAAGCAGCTCTCTGAAACAGCTTCATCATGCATGGGCATAGACACAAAAATAACAGAATGGGTACAAGTATACAGACTGTCATGATTACCACATTGGTCAATTTAGTGAAGATGTTTTTCAACCAGTCCCAACCCAAAGTCTCTGACTCATCCTCAGAATTGGTCAAAAGTCTGGTGATGGAAGTAATGTTCCGCATTCCCTCGTCGATGAGATGTCCGTCCGCGTCGTTCTCTGGAATGTAGGTACAGCAAGATGCACCTATTGTTGCACAAACTCCTCCTTTTGCTGCTGTCAGCTGGTCCAAGACCAAGCGACTTTGCAAAGCTGTCAGGCGTAGTCCTCGTAGTTCCTCCTTGATGCCATCCATCAGGACGTTGGTTGTATTCAGGAATGAGACAAGCTCATATCTGGTGATTTCCACTTCATCCGTCAATGATGCAACACCCAGTGCAGGACTGAAAACAGCTGAAACTTTCTCAACCATTGTCCATATACGATGAGTTTTTGGCACTGGGCTGCTCTGTAGAAAGTTGAAGAGTCCTCTCCTTGTCCGTATCAGATTTGTGGACTGGTGTGGTATGATGATAGCTCCTCCATGTAGTTGAACTAGTGCACACAGTCCTGTCCAATTCCTTGGCAGAGATAAAAACATTTTGTATCCACACAGCCAATAGTAGTCTTCCAATACTCCTGTACCGCCTTCATCAGGAACATGAACTGTAGAACAGTCTGCCGTGCACTGCTTATACTCGTTTTCCATATAGGACAAATGTAGACGTGCGACATACTGCTGACTCAGAACATTGTCAAACATGTCATCAACAGTGGCTGAGTAAGGATTTCTTGTCACTATACTACGTAGACACTTCAAACAGCTACGTCAAGTTTTTCGACTGTTCGTTGTTTCATTGAATACGCTAGAACATTTACCTCTTGGTATCTTTCCCAGGCCATAAACTCCTGCAGCCCTGCTGTAGCAGATTAGATCATTCGGGACCTCTCAAACCGTCGCAACTTGGCCAAACAATGTTCTAGCTATCTTAATTCGTTTAAAAGTTCCATCTTTGTGATACCACGCAGTGTCGTCGTTTACTAGTGATGCCGCCACCGCTACCGCAGTTACTTCTAGTGTATCAGGAACTTGATGGGGCCACCAGTCTCCTCCTGTGGTGCTAAGTGGAAACTGTGCACATACATAACAGTTCCTTGTGCTGTACATTCGGATTGTGTGGTTAGTCAATCTCCACCACATGTTCATAGCATATGCATGTGGAGGATCAGGATGATCCATCCATGAGGTCAGTGTTGTAATTCGTTCGTTGTTGATCCGTCTCTTTACTCAACGCTTAGAGTCATTGCACAGGGCTGCGGTGTCGTTCAGAATGTTGATCTTCAAGGTGTTATTCACTGTGGTTTCGTTCATAGGTTCCCGATCAGCCCCTATGCCCATCAGTACTGGCAGAATGAGTAGGTATATCAAAAACAGTGTTACACATGCTGCTATCCTCAGGTCAAAACATCTTGCGTGTCTCATAATCCGTTCCCATTGTCTTACTTCCATCATCTCAACTCAGTTCTTAGAATTGAAAGCTGTAGAATATCTCCAAACATCTCCTTCAATTTTAGTGTATTCAACTGTGATATGTCCTGTTGCTCTGTCTAGCACTGGACGATAGGTGGGTCTGGTTCTTGCAAAGATGTTGGTTCTCCCAAGCTCCTCTCTGTTGTCTGGATTTACATTTACATTTACATTTATACATTTGGCAGACGCTTTTATCCAAAGCGACTTGCATTACATTGTACTATACATTTGTACATTTTTTGTATAGTAAGCAAGTGGGGGTTAGGTGCCTTGCTCAAGGGCACCTCAGCCGTTACCCGCCAGCCCTGAGAATCGAACCAGCAACCTCCTGGTCATGAGTCCAACTCTCTAACCACTGGGCCACGACTGCCACTGGATGAACTCTTGAAGTGGTGAGGAAGACTGCTAAGATGCTCTCGTCTTGCTCTAGAAGTCGTCTCGTAGTGCTGATTGGCAGTTGTCCTAGGACCCATGGTCCTGTTGGCTCGAACAGGTAATATCTGGACTCTGCTGTCTTAAGTTCAAGCAGCCATTGGTCTTGCAATGTCAGCGGTACCACCCGCTTCCACATGGATCAGGTCACCAGTTCAGGTTATCAACCTGTCAGGTTCTGAAAAACATAATAACAAATACACAGCCGTGCACCAATGGCACTTGCAGTAATTCTGGTTATAGTTTTTGATAAAAAGTCAAAACTCTTAAGAGTCATGATGCCAAAATAACAAACAAAAGATAAACAAAAAATCTATCTATGTATTTAGCAAAAACTAAAAGCATATCTACGCTATGTCCCCAAATAAAATATACAATTCTAATCTCCCTTGCTTAGTCAAAAATTCATGAATCGTAAGCAGCATAAAAGAAAAGTGGCTTCCCTTTTACAATTCTAAGGCAAAGGGTTACTAATAAGCACAATGTTTAGTTATCTCGTCATGTTCATCATATTCGCTTGCATGCGCAAGCACACTTAGCATAATCTCATCATAATTTTTCATCAAATCAGTTCTCAACAACATTTGTTTGTTTGCGGCCTTAGCCATCATTGATCTCAGTAGAGGCAGAACACAACAAAACACTATACCAAAAACAGTGAGTACAATTGCTAATACTATTGCTATTTTGGTCAACCATGAGCTCCACGGGCCAAAGATTGAGTCCAGCCAGTCCCCAATGTCTTTATCAGAACCAGCATTTGCCGTCATTTCATCTCTCAAGTTCTTGAGCTTAGCCATGGCTTTTGTGAATGATCCATCTGGAGCAGTGTTATTAGGAATGTATGTACAACAATCATCTCCAAACATTACACACACTCCTCCTTTCTCTGCCAAAAGCCAGTTCAACGCCTGTCTGTTTTGCCAGGCCATCTTGCTTGTGGGAGCTAATTGCTCTCCAATTGCATCAAACGCATCATTAGTAAAGTTAATGAACCTCTGCTGGTTGTAGTATAGATAATTAATCCATTCTGTGTTCTTGTTTTGTGATATCCATATGAAAATAGATTCAAACCCTGATTTTACTTCATGTCTGGCTTTAAACTCATTGGGTATATTTCTGGGTTGGTCAATCGTGTCTAAATAAACATTAGGGTCAGTTTGGTATGCTCGCTTTACTCTATTCCTATTTGACTTAGATTCTACAAGTTCATCTAATTACCAATTAAACATAGTAATATCTTGTAATAGCTTTACTCTCGCACATAGGCCATTCCAATTTTCTGGGAGTGTCGCTCTCAATTTCTTCTCCCCACATAAGCAAAAGTAATCTGCTATAGCATTGAATTGTGTCTCATATGGCTTAATTAAAGGCCATCCTATGGTTTGATTCTCACAATCTTGCCAACTTATGACTGTCAGATTGTCAGCTAGAGAGGCAGAGGCAAACTTATTGCTCCAGAATCTTATTGCTCCTTTCCTGGCAAACATCTCTTTGTTCAGATGCCATGTCGTTATGCAATTGCCTGGGAAGTTTCCCACGTCATCTCCATCGGTTTCGTGTGTTTTATTAAAGCACTCATAGTTGAGCGAATAGTCTACATCATAGACTGTTGGTACCTCAGCCTCATTAGGTGACAACTTCACATCTATGTTCCTACACTCTTCCCCCCACTGTGTGTGTTTGGCATGTTCACGCATCTCTGGGCATCCTGCCAAGGCTAAACATTCTGCTGGGCAAAAAGGCATATCTTTTCTTTTCAATAAGCAATGTTTGGCGTAATATCAAGCGCAATGTCTGTAATCATATGGGTTTGGAACTACAATCAGTTTGCTTAGTGGTGACGGTGTGCAGAACACACAGTCAATTAAATCAGATTGACCTACTGTAAAACGTGCCCACTTATACCACTCATTATGTATTGCACTGTCCAAAAGTCTTTAATACTGCTGTTGATCATCAGGGCAACGCCCAGTCTGGCAATGTCCATTCAAGTGCTGAGAAGTCGATGGTTGGGAAATCTGTGGACAAGGGGTGCTCATTGTGTGTCCCTCCGTCCTCGGGAGGCTCTGCAACGTGTTCATCAATGTAAGTGCTATGATGAGTACGTCCTGTACTTCTCTCCTCACTCGGGCCGGGCTGCAAATCACCCTGCCCCTTGATGCCCATGGTCTCTCTCCCCTCGGTCTCCTGTCCAGCATTTCTATCTTATGCTGGATTACGTACTCCATGTATGTCAAGATCAGGTGCAGCCCCCTCGTCATGCGGCTTTGCTTGAAGCTCAGGCTCCTTTCTCTGCTTGGGCTGTGGCTGCTCCTGTCGCTCCCTTGGCTCCTGCTGGGGCTCCTCCTCTGGCCTCTGCTCCTGCTCCTCCTCTGGCCTCTGCTCCTGCTCCTCCTCTGGCCTCTGCTCCTGCTGCGGTATATCCTCTGCTCCCTGCTCCTGCTGTGGCTCCTGGCCCTCGTTGATTCCTCCTCTATCAACGACCACTGGATGTCCTTCATCTTGATTTATGTGCTCTTCTTCCTCTGATGCCTCAGACTGATCCTCAGCTTCCTCCTGTACCTGGCCTGGATCTCTTTGTCTGAGCCTCGGAACTCTTGTACAATGGTTCAGATGATACCACGTAGTGCTTCCTTTGACCTGCACTGCTGTAGGTGTAGCTCTTACCACCTTGTAGGGACCTTCTTTCCTTGGTTCGTTCCACCTTCTCCGGAAAACTCTCAGGTACACATTGTCTCCTGGCATCACTGCACACGGGACCTCTTCATCCGCCTGAGGCTCCCGCCTTCGTTCCTGTGAAGATATGGCCTCATGTATAACAGTTAATTGTCTCATATACGTTCTCAATTCAATTTGTAACTGTTTCAAGGGTGGTCTGTCGTACGGGCCTCTCAAGTAAGGCACTGGCATTGGTCTGCCTGTGAGCATTTCATGTGGTGTCAAGTTTGTTATCCTATGGGTCTGCATGCGATAACTCATTAAGGCCAACGGAAGTGCATCTACCCAGTTCAGTTTGGTGTCTGCACAGATCTTATTTACCTTCTCCTTAATCGTACTATTCACGCGTTCCACTGCCCCTGGCTTTGGGGCCTATAAACGCAGCCTAATCGTTGTTTTATTCTTAATTGTTGCAGTACAGTTTTTACAGTTCTTTGAATGAATGCCGACCCATTGTCCGAGCTGATCTCAGATGGTATTTCGAATCGTGGAATCACTTCTCGGGTCAGAAACTTCACTACAGTCCCAGAGCCCTGGTCTGCCGATGGCACTGCCTCCACCCACCTACTGAATCTGTCAACAATCACTAACATGTACTTTTTGCCTCTTACTGATTTTATCATGTCCACATAATCCATTACTAAGTGCTTGAATATGTCCTATTGGTGCTGAGGTCCCTTTTCTGATATTGTTCTGTGCGCATATCTCACATCCTGACAAGAAGTGGTCAACTGTTGCTTGTAAGTACGGTGACCAGTATCCCTGTCTTCTTATTTTGTGGAGTATTTCACCTTGACTACAATGATCAAATCCATGTGCATCAGAGATTAACACTGTCAAAAGTACATGTGGAGCTATTATCATCCCTTCATGTGACCGCCATATTCCATTGACGTCCCTTGTTGCCCCCCTTTGCCGCCATATTGACTGTTCAGTGGCGCTTGCTTGCTCCTGTATCCTTCCTAAGTCTGCAACGCTTGGTTGAGGCTGTATAAGTATCATTTGTGCCATAATGGCAGTCTGGCAGCCTGAGGCCCTCTTAGCCTCGAGATCAGCAGCATTGTTTCCCCTTATTACAAAGTCATTTCCTTTTTTGTGAGCTTGACACTTAATTATTGCCAGCCATTTTGGCTGCATCAATGCTGTTATCAGCTGCACTATTTGTTCAGCATGTTGAATTGGGGTTCCATCACTCTTCCTGAATCCCCTTTGTTTCCACACAGCTCCATATAGTTGACAGACTCCTAGCGCATAAGCACTTTCAGAATAGATATTTACAGTCTGTCCTTTTGCCAACTGGCATGCTGCTGTCAGGGCTTTGAGTTCAGCTAGCTGTGCGGAGCATGGCTGCTCACTTTGTTGTGATATTACAGTGACAAAGTCTTTTCCCTCTCTTCTTACTACTGAAAATCCTGCATGATTGCCTAAATGGTCTCTAAAACAAGACCCATCTATAAAGTAATCAGTGACTGCATCTAGCAGTGGTGTTGACTCTAAGTCAGGTCTGAGGCGTGTGAAGGCCAATGACTCTGCCACACAGTTATGGGGTGTGGCCTCATCTTCTAAGGGTATGAAATTGGCTGGGTTTACGGTTGCACATTGCTTTATTGTTACATCTGAATATGTCAGAAATGCTGAGTAAGCCAGGCTTCTTGCTTGTGTCAAAACAAACCTGCCTTGTTCTACCAATTCAACAACCTGGTGGGTATATATATACACTGAATAACCCATTGTCAATGATGAGACCTTCTCATATGTATAATATATGGCTGCAAGCCCTTGGTAGCAGGGCGGATATCCTTGCGCTACACTGTCAAGTCTTGTGCTATAAAATGCGATTGGCTGTTTTCCTCTGCCCTTACATGTCTCTTGCATTAATACAGCTGATGCATATCCTTCCTTTCTGTTGGCTACATACAAATGAAAAGGCTTTGTGTAGTCTGGGTTTGCCAATGCTGGTGCATTCTGTAATTCCTTTTTTATTGTTTCAAACGCCACCAGTGCATTATTGGTCCATGTTATTTTTACCCTCAAATTCTGCTGGCCTGCTTGTTTCATCAATGACCTCAAGGGTGCAGTCTTTATTGCATAATCTTCTATCCAGTCTGAGCTGAATCCAGTCATGCCTAGAAATGTCATCATCTGGCCTACAGTCTGTGGTAAGGGTGCTTTGCTTATTCCCTTGAGCTGATTCTGTGATATTGGTTTTATAAGCAATCGTTCTTCCCAGATACTCTACTTGAGGTAAGCAGTACTGTAGTTTTGCTTTAGAAGCTTTATGTCCTCCCTCTGCCAGTTTAGTCAAAACTTTCATAGAATCTTTGTGACACTGCTCTCATGAATTTGAGCATATGAGGATGTCGTCCACGTACTCCAGTAGCATGCTATCCATTACCAAATCTTCCAGATCAGCTTTTAGTAATTGATTAAAAATATGTGGTGCGTGTTTATATCCCTGAGCCAATTTTGTATATTGAATGTATATTGATTACCCTCATGTGTAAACGCAAACAAGTGTCTGCTTTCTTCTGCCAATGGTACACTGAAAAAGGCAGAGCAGAGATCAATTACTGTGAAGTATTTGGCATCCGGTGGGATATTTGTGAGCAAGGTGTGTGGATTAGGTACCTCTGCTGGATAATCCTCCACTATCTCATTAACTGCTCTCAGGTCATGCACTAATCGCCATTTTGACTTCTCTGCTTTGGTGACAGGCAGTGACAGGCAGTATAGGAGTGTTACAGTAGCTTGATGTTTTAATTAATACTCCTGCTGAAATTAATCCTTCAATAGTATCTCTGATGCCCTCTACTGCTTCAGGTCGCAGTGGATATGTATGCGGACCCGCTACACCGGAGCAGGATTTCACGTGCTTTCACGTCTTCGTGTCTCTACACGGCTCGCCCTATGCGGACCCGCTACACCGGAGTAGGATTTCGTGCACTCTTGTGCCTCTTGCGGACCCGCTACACCTGAGCAGGATTTCGCGCGCTCTTGCGCCTTCTCCTCTTGCACCTTCTCCTCTTGCGGACCCACTACACCTGAGCAGGATTTCACGCACTCTTGCGCCTTCTCCTCTTGCGGACCCACTACACCTGAGCAGGATTTCACGCACTCTTGCGCCTTCGCCTCTTGCGGACCCGCTACACCTGAGCAGGATTTCGCGCACTCTTGCGCCTTCGCCTCTTGCGGACCCGCTACACCTGAGCAGGATTTCGCGCACTCTTGCGCCTTCGCCTCTTGCGGACCCGCTACACCTGAGCAGGATTTCGCGCACTCTTGCGCCTTCGCTTCTTGTGGACCCGTCACACCTGGACAGGATTTAGCACACTTTTGTGCCTTCGCCCCAATGCAGACCTGTCACACCTGGGCAGGAATTCACACACGTCTCTCTCGAGATCTGGAAACCTTTCGTGTTTTTCAACAAAGTATATTATAAACATTAAATTTGTTCAATTTAGAAGAGGTCTTTGAGGACCAACGCCATTCAGGGTTTACCTTTAGTAGACCGCACAAACACTATTCTATATAAGCAAAAACGCTTACCTGCATTTGGGCCCGTTTGTGCGATCCATTCTCTGGTTCACCCATCACGTTCGTCAGCCTCTCTGTCCTCTAGCCTTCTCCTGGCTGGCTCGCCAATTCTATGTTGTGGCGGATCGTCCTCCCAACAAAGAAAGAAGTCTCGCAGACAAGGGTTCCAGATGTCAAGAAGTCAACTTTATTTGCTCGAGCCAACAAAGTGAGATGCACTGAGTACAGTTCCCAACACATCTAAAATTACAGTGCTTTTGCTACATTTTTTATAAGATTTTTCAGGGCGTTCTCACATCACCCACCAATCATATTTACATGATGTAATTCTTTGCCAATCACATTTTGCATGATGTAACCTTTTTCCCATTAGTTCGTCCCCTTAGCACCTGCAACCATTAAATCTTAGTCTCCCTTTGTTAAAATCTAACTGTGGCCGGCACTGTCCGGAATCATGCGCTTCTCCCCAATCCTTCCTACGCCTTTTCAATGGCGCCTTATCACGTATCCTTGAAGCATGACTCTCGCTGACTCTGGATTTCGTGCACTTAGTTCAATGTTATCTAGTGTGTGTGTGTGTCTTACTGATTTAAACAAATTAAAATATATTCTGTGTACATGGCGTACGTGCAGTACGTGTTCCGTGCTCTCATGTGCTCTACTTGAGGCCTACATTTGGCCTATAACATGTGTGCATAAAGTGACTGTTATATCAGTGAATTATCAGTGAATTCAGTGAGTATTCATATTATAATGATATGAATTAAAAACAGTGAATATAAAATAACTACCATATCATAGAAAAACCACCATAAGATCAACACCAATCTTACTGAATTTCGAAATCTTAATGTTTAGATTACACTTAAACCTGCTAGAGAAATACTGTCAAAACTGGGCCCTGACAGTGAATCTGAAAAAAATTAAAGTCATGATCTTCCAGAAAAAAGCCAGATTACAGGATAACAGATACACATTCACTCTGGGAAACACTACATTAGAACACACTTTACACTACAACTATCTCGGCCTAAAAATCAGCGCGTCAGGAGGTTTTGGTCTGGCAGCCAGACGAGCATTTTACGCCATTAAAGGCAAATTTACTCCAACAGACATTACTGTTACAGTCTGCTGTAAAATCTTTGACCGTGTTATTATGCCTATAGCTCTGTACGACTGTGAGGTTTGGGGTCCACAGTGTCTGACAGATTACACCAAATGGGATAAACACCCCATAGAATCTGAATTCTGTAGAAACATCTTAAGAGTTCAGAGAAGAACACCAACTAATGCATGCAAGGCCGAATTAGGCAGATATCCCCTAACAATACATATCCCAAAACATTCCCTTAAATTCTGGACACACCTAAACTCAAGTTCCCCGAACACACTACAATATGAAGCACTTAAAACCCAAGAGCTGAGACCTATAACCAGTCCCATCTGCCAGCTGGCTCTGAAACTTCAGACCAGCACTACTGAACAAACCCAAATCAGAATAAACCAAATTACCAAAGTAATTTAAACCACTGGGAAAATGAGAGTAAAAACCAAAGTAAACTAGAATGTTACCGGGCCCTAAACAGAAAATACAACCTGGCAGATTATCTCTACACTGTTGGTGATGTAAAACAGAGACAGATCCTGACCAAATACAGTCTGGCCATGTGTATAGAGTCAACAAGGAGAAACAATAACTACTTGAAGGAATAGTTTGTGGTTGCTGATGACATTGGGAGCATGACAGAGTGGTGGGTGTTCTTCAGTATTAGAGTAGATACCTTGCCAAATCCATGCTGTCAACCTATTTAAATGGATTTTAGCGGGACAACTATATTTGCATAGACCACATACGACAACACACTGATTAATTGAAATTGATAGCTGTTTACCTTTCAGCTATCAGGGTATATTTATAGGCCAAGTGCCCTATTTGTTAGAGGAAAATAGACTATTCATAGGTCACACACTTGAATTTTAGTCAGACTTATGTAATAACAATTGATTTGTTATTTTTTTATGACATTTTTGAAGTTTTATAATTAATTTGCTCAAAACACATTGGAAATAAGGTTGTTCTGCTAAATGCAGTCAGTGTGAAAGTGTGCTGTATTTAATTTCTTGTCCATTTATATGTTGATAAAACAAAACTTTGGTTAAAGCATCACGTCACGGGCAATTCCAGTGTTATGGATGTGACATAAACATTCAGAGAATGTATTTGTTCACAATAAAAAAGGAAAACATGCGATATGGATGTGGCATAAAAAGGACACGGTTTTTAAGAGACGACAAACTTTGTACGATTTCTGTGAATTAAAATGGTCAAACCTGAAGCAAATATAGCCACCAAATAGAGAAGGGATGCCTCTTCTTAGAACAAAGTATTTATGTTTCCATTTATGAGGAATATGTGGACGTACCAATCCTGAAAATGGCACATATAGCTGACTATGAAAAATCATGCACTAAACCCCCGCAATTCGTTTAGGATTAGGGTGCTTTAAAAGCTTGGGACTCCACATGGGTACCAAATGTTGCTATCTGTGCTGTTAGTATAGTACAAACTTGGTAAGGTTGACATTTTTACAGAATTGCTATCATGTTATCTTGGTGATTGCGTTTTGATGCTTAGGGAGTTCAAAAGGAATTTAATATGAAGACATTCATCAGAAAAACAACTGTAGAGATGTTCATGTTCAGGATAAAGAGAAAAAAAACACGAAGTGAAATCCCAGATTTAGATGTAAACGTATAAGAGGAAGAATATCGCCGTATCTTGTCAGAAAGTGACGCTAGATGAGCATTCATTTACTTGTGTTTCCTCTTTAGAGTTTTGAGAAGATCATATAAACACATCACATCTGTCTGGCCAGAACTCTGTCAGTTACTGTGGTTAGCTTGAGAAAACCTTAACTAGGTGACTAGTGCGCAGTAAATGAATAAACAAAGAAATCAGTTTGGAATCTTTATTAATATTTGTCAAACATGTTAGAGTCATAAATCATGTTACACAGCAAATTTAATCTGAAAATAAATGTTGAAAATCTGTACAATAAGAAAAAAAAGTTAAATGCTGAAAGGAAACTAAAGCTGGATCTTGTGCGGATGATCAATACTGCATGAGCACCATTCAAGTCCTCGTTTTTTAGACAAACCCTTTTTTTAAGTGAATCCCACAAGACCTCTTTTCTTGGGTCGTTTCACTCATCAAGAACATGGATCTTGATTCAAGAATTTAGACATTTGCACTGGAAATCAAGACACACGTTACAGAAAAAACATTTTTTGCAGTCTAGAGACCTTCAGCTCCACCAAACATCCCATAAATCACCACATTCACCAGACACAGTCAACATGACACACACACACACACACACACACAAACATTCACTCACACCTACACCCACAACACAATGCTTTGATATAAAGCTCAAGAGACTGTAGTGTTTAAAAGCTGGAATGTTGCACCTGCATTCCGAAGTCCAAATGGCATCAGGTGAAGCAAAGGCAGAAATCTCTGATTTTTCAGTAAGTGGTACCTGCCAGTAGCTCTTTAGTAAATAAAGTTTGGTAACAAACATTGCATTTCCCACACGATCCACAATCCTCAATTCGTGGTAATGAGAAAGTCAAAGCATTGGACTTCCTATAATCTGTACAGAATCTAGACATACTATCCAGTTTAGGGACTAACAAACATGGTGAACACCAGGGACTACTACTGGGTATGGCCAAACCATGTTGTAGCAGATACTGAGTTTCTTGTTTCATGAGGTTTCTTTTAACAGGATTAACCCGGTAAGCATTCTGCTTTACAGAAGTATGCAAACCAACATCAATGTTATGACTTAAGACATGTGTTGTAGTGGAAATATCACCAAATAAACATGCATAATCACCAGACTGATTACTGAGATCAGCTTGGACAAAATCTGAAAAATGTGCAAATTTGGTACTCAAAGTCTGTAAAATTTCAGAATTAAGCAAACGACTCAGCAAAAATTATGCACTACTCATCTTCAAATTATCACTCTCAGGAGAGTAGTCAGATAGAGACACATTCACAGACGAACCTGTAACAACTGACACAGAGTCCTGAGAGACATCAGCACTTTCCACATATGCGGTCAGAGATATTTACAATGTAGTCAGTTTCTCCTAACTTTGCCTGGATTTTGTAAGGACCAACAAACATAGCTCTTGACGATGATCCTGGTATGGGTAACAAAACCAAAACTTTATCTCCAATCTGACAAGAACGCTGCAAAGCCCCCTTATCATAATGGGTTTTCATCCATTCTTGAATCATGCTCAGTGACTTCCTTGCCAACTCCAAGGCAGCATGTAGCCACTCGTGAAAATCACTGACATGGTTCAAGACATTTTTAGACTGTGGAGTGTGACTGACATAACAACTGCTCTTGCAAAATGGGGTATAACCTAGTTATGCAATAAGTAATGCAAAACATTTCGATAGCTTTAATTACAGACTAATACTATTAATACTAATATTAATACTACGTAACGCCTCAGGGAATCTTGTTGTTGCTCACATTAAAGTTAGCAAATACAAATTTCCCCATTTTGTCTTTGGCAAAAAGGGCCAACACAGTCAATCAAGATACTCTCAAAAGGTTCTCCTAGCACTGGGAATTGACTACACTAAATTTGACTACATCAGACTTCATTGACGGCCAAAAGAAACACTTTCACAGGTTATCATAGGTCTTTCTAACTCCAACATGGCCAGATAATTTCTGATCATGTGCAACACTCAAAACATGTTGCCGGTACAGCTTTGAAACTACAACCTGATATACTGTACTCCATTCATTGTCAGTTTTAGCTGGAGACCATTTACGCATAAGGACCTCGTCATTGCAATAATATGCCACACTGTGTTTTGGCAAATTGCTTAACTGTAGTCTTAAAGTAATCAGAATGTTGTGCTCTGCTTAATTCTAATTTACCTAAAGGAAGGTTTACATTAGGAATAGCACACACATTCAACTCACCAGTGTCATCTTTTACAGATGTACAAAGATCTTCTGCAGATGTAACAGGGCTCAGTAACTGGATGAGAAACTTTTTATTGTTGAACTCAGACAAAACAGAAGTACAGAAGCGAGTGTTTTACTTCTGCGTCGGACCTACGCCATAGAAAAAACAAAAAAATAAAAACTTCTGGGTGCAATGATGAGACAAGGATTCAGAGGAAACATTTTGTTTGTAGGACATACGGTTTAAAAATTATGACCCAAAATGTGTGTGCATCTTTGGACTGTTGGTGGCGCTAAAGGCTTTGAGTTAGAGGACTCAAACTTGCTGCAGTAACATATAGGACTGTCCTCTAATGGTGTGCAAAATTTAATAACTTTCGTATGTACACACACACACACACACACACACACACACACACACACACACACACACACACACACACACCTATTTGTTTACCTATATTAGTGAGGACCTTGACAGAACAGAGCACTTATGAGGGCTAGGCATTGTAAGGGCCATAGAATTTTTTTTATAAATTGATCACCATTAGGTGGCACCAGAAGCACCTAAATCACTTTAAACATGATGACAAGAAAACACACACATGACAAAATATGTGACTTGCGAGGTCGCGCTCTGCACTTTAAATGTGACGTCAACCATTACCACTTCCGGGTCCAAACATGCCAAAGGCAAACAATAACCAATAAAAGCGGTTTGCTAGGGGACATTCTTCAGTCGTATGTCTTTTAATAGATATTGTCATAATGTC
Source organism: Oreonectes daqikongensis (assembly GCA_026939265.1). Lineage (NCBI taxonomy): Eukaryota > Metazoa > Chordata > Actinopteri > Cypriniformes > Nemacheilidae > Oreonectes > Oreonectes daqikongensis. The sequence continues at coordinate 6,372 of JAOTQM010000628.1, read as the reverse complement.
CATTGAAATATTTATTAAAACATTTAAACATTATCATAATGTCATTATCAAATATGAACGCTTTACATTAGATGCACCTACAGACATGACTTGTACGATCTGATCATTATTATAGCATTAGCCTATAGCATGATGAATAATTGCTGATGCCTTATCTAAATGCTTATTTCCTCTACGTGTGTGTGTGTGTGTGTGTGTGGTTATATATTTTATGTGCTATAAAAATAAGTGGTTAAAAAAACAATATGTTGTTAATTCTTTTATTTTATTACAAGAGATGGCCTCACCAAACAATTTTTTTTATTATTGAGTACAAAATATTAATACAACAAAATGGCACCTCAATATGTTCAACAATATGAAACATTTATTTTAAATATTTCAATATTTACAAAAGTCTTTTGATTTCTCAAACACAAAGTACGGACTGCCTTGAATAAGAGAACTGTAAATAAAGTGCTTTGATTTCTGACAAAATACAAAAGTCTTCCGATTTCTAAACAAAGTACGGACCGCCCTGAATAAGAGAACTGTAAATAAAGTGCTTTGATTTCTGACAAAATACAAAAGTCTTCTGATTTCTCAAACAAAGTACGGACCGCCTTGAAAAGAGAACTATGTAAATAAAGTGCTTTGATTTCTGACAAAATACAAAAGTCTTCCGATTTCTCAAACACAAAGTACGGACCGCCTTGAATAAGAGAACTGTAAATAAAGTGCTTTGATTTCTGACAAAATACAAAAGTCTTCCGATTTTTAAACAAAGTACGAACCGCCCTGAATAAGAGAACTGTAAATAAAGTGCTTTGATTTCTGACATAATAATACTGAACAAGTCATCCTCCTTAAGAAACAAAAAAAATAGAATTCCATACTACTAAAAACAGAGTAACTGTGGTAAGTTTCTTCATCATGCTTTGAATCGTGTTATGTACAACGTTTTTTATATCACGCCACGATCTTGAGCTTAGAACAGAATTTGCGTCCAGACATGACAAACATTCTGCCTTCCCAGGTAATTTTCGCAATGCAAGAAACTTGCGCAGTGTCTGCTTTACGGCCAACTGTTCCTCGGGACTCCACGGCCTCCTAGGGGCTTTCTTTCCTAAAACACAAAAACACAAATCAACCAACCAATCCCTACAAAAAGTTGTTGCTATATGTATATATCTGAAAGAGATACATGTGAAAATCCAGATTCAGAGTGTCATGATTTGATGCATCTTGTCTGCCTTTTTTATTAATTTGGTTCATAATGAAAGTCAATTAAATTCAAAATATTTTTTCAAACAAATTGATGCAATTCAATTTAACACCTCAATTCAGTTAACTTTTAAAGGAGTTTATTTGGAAAACTGACTATTAGTGAATTACCCTGCTACAGCATGGGAAAAAAATGTTATCACATTTGTATTTGGACCACAATATGCTCTGTGCACATCTCAGACCAGGTGTGTGCCTCTCATCAACTGTAAACATTTCTTTACATTAAATTCATTAAATCAGATTGCCTACCCCCATTAGTGTATGCTGTGTTATGCAGAAGAAAAACACACCAGCTCCAGTCCAGATCCAGCACCCCACAAAGACATCTGTGGAAAAATGACGCAGGCCCATGCAAGGACTTTAGACTTGTGTAGGTGTTTGTTGTACCATACTTTTTGATTATACATTGTCTGTCTTTAAAAAATGCATATATGATACAGCCTGGAAGATAAATAATGTTTTTAAACAAGGTTCTCAGTATCAGGACTTAATCATCTGATATCTGGACATTTTCACAACATTCACTTTTTAAAACTGCCCACAAGTATTTAAATTATGAATGGCAAGTTTTTGCAAATATCTTTAAGAAACAACAATATACATTTAAAAAGGCATTATTCTTTGTAAAATAAAATAAGTCTAATGAAATTATCCCCAAACACATTCTCAGAAACATTTAATGTAAACATATTTATTTATTTAATATTGTTAAAGGAAAGGGTTTTCAAAGGTAAATGAAAAGCAAAGTTGGATGTTCCCCACTTTTTTGCTGATCCGAAAAATTATCCGAATCGTGAGTCAAATCATACGTTTTGTGATTTGCTGTTGAACCACTACTCTTCAGCTATGGGGAAGTGTAAGTTTAGTGATACCTGGCTTGAAAATCCCCCAGAATTTAAGGCTTGGCTAGCCAATTGCTAACAAAGTTTTTGAAGCATACTAGTGTTCAAAAAAGAAATAAATCTGGAAACGTTGGGTGTGCGTTTTTATGTTGTAATACAGGTCTTAAAATTCATTCATAATGGTCTTAAAAAGTCTTATGTTTGACTTGGTGAAACCTGCAGAAACCCTTTATATGTAACATTATATTTAATATTTATATAGTATCGGTTAGTCGTGGGCCGGTTATGGCATTAACAATTTTAAAAAAGGGCACTAAAAAGGCATTTAAAAGCATTAAATTAGGTTTGGTGATACCTGCAGAAACCCTGTGTTGCATTGGTTTCTTCATAGACACAACGTTCAGCTCAATTGCTTTTTTTTAAAAAAAAGGCTCTGTGTACTGTTCCAGAACATGGTGGATAATGTTTATTTTACATTTAATTTACATTTATGCATTTGGCAGACGCTTTTATCCAAAGCGACTTACATTACATTGTACTATACATTTGTACATTTTGTATAGTAAACAAGTGGGGGTTAGGTGCCTTGCTCAAGGGCACCTCAGCCGTTACCCATCTGACCTGAGAATCGAACCAGCAACCTTCTGGTCATGAGTCAACTCTCTAACCACTGGGCCACAACTGCCTCAGTCATATTTTAACCTAATGAACATGTCACGACTCTGGATTGTAAGAGTTTTGGCTTTATTTGATTAATAACTACTCTGATATTTGATTCTTCATAGACACGCAATGTTGCGTCAGAGTAAATTATATAGCGCTGTCCCGTCTTGCAGGCTGTAGCCCAGTGGTTCTGAAACGTTTTCATTGTCCCCTTTGTAAAGGGTGCATTGCTTTGTGCCCCCCCCAAGACTTATGATCTTAAACTTAAAAATGTATCATTATACCAAAAACATATACTTACACAATGCTGCAATATAAATTCTGCAGCAGGAAGTCAACCACAGATATGTAGACATTTTCATAATAACCGTACTTGTCAAACTACAATCATACACAGGCTACAACAAGAAAAAGCATACAGCCAGGGGTAGGGCAAGCATTACACAAATTAGTTAGAATAATCTATATACATTAAGATTTATAATGTACAGTAGACCTGTAGGGGCAGTTGTGGCCTAATGGTTAGAGAGTCGGACTCGTAACCAGAAGGTTGCCGGTTCGATTCCCAGGCCCTTGAGCAAGGCACCTTAGCACCGTTTGCTCCCCGGGCGCTGCAGTGATAGCTGCCCACTGCTCCCGGTGTATGTGTGTTCACGACTTGAAGTGTGTGTGTTCACTATTCACTGGTTGGGTTAAATGCAGAGGTCACCATATCTGACAAAATGGGTCACTTTCGCATACATATATTATAATATATTCATATAAATAATAAATATTACATTTAGATTTATGAATAACAATACTGAAAGCTGCATTTGCACTTACTATAAAGTTTTGCTGTTATTAATTCAAAATTTTATGGTGATCACCATATGGCTCACTTCGCTTTATCATATATTTTACACTTGCTTTTATTACTAGCTATGCAATAAACATTAAAGTGACATCACAATTTTTATGTTTAGGACAACCTGTCGTGTGTTCATATGTGTTGCTAACGGCACATGGTTGCAGTGTGTGTTAAATTGACTGTCAAGTGTTTTAATTTATTACTAATAAAGCAATAATTTGGTTTTATTATATTTTTTTCTTGATTGCAGGAAACCAAATAAATAGTCTGAATGTTATTTAGAGAACTTGTGAATTATGTACACGCATTGATTCAGTACCACTGCAGGAAGGTTACATGGGGTTTGACCATCACATACTCTTTGACATGGTGAGACAGGTCTTTAACTTTTTTTCCTCTTTTTCTCATCCTTTGGGATCTTTGTTGGAACTGAAAATATTTGGATTTTGTGGCTGGGTGACATTCTTCCTTTTTTTTCTTTCAAGTTTCTTGACACTGATCAACGTTTGTAGGTGGCATAGGTTTCTGCAATAACACTTGAGGGAGGTTTTGCTGAATGATGTGCTCGGTATATCTCGCTTGCAGAGACTTAAACATTGTTTTTAAGACGTCTCCTGGTCTGACTTTTTTCTTGCTCTGCATTATGGAATGTTTAACAATTCCTGTCTCTTTCTTTGTGTGACTTGTTGGTTTTCACCATGTCCTGTTCATTTGACACATACCTCCCCAGGTCTCCCAAAAGCACATCACTCCAAAGTGGAAAGATGGCAAGGTATGTGTCAAAGAGGAAATTGAGGATGCCAGGACAAAAGTATGGATTGTCCTCTGGAAAGTGTGTTTCATTTGCCACTTGGTCTTTCACCTCTTTCATAATCTGCTGAAAATAAGCAGAGAATGGTGAACTGCCTATGATGCTTGTTGCATGATTTCTGTCTTCTATGTCCCACATTTCCCAGTTTTCAGACTGGTTTGGGTCTTCCAGTATATCCTCTTTGGATCTTGAAATTACACTCTCCAGAATTTTCAAACTTTCTTTCACACTTTCTGTGTTTTGTGGGTTGGTGAGCAAAATGCATAATGCATGGAACACAATTCTTGATTCGGTCATGGAACTGGCATTTTGAAGTCTTGCAAAAGCAAAAGTGGCAAAGTCTCTCAGACTTTTGTCTTCTGTCTGCCTTGAGATAGCCTTTCTGACAGCTTTTAAAACATGTGCAGAGCAAATATGCAGGACAGTACAAGACTTGATGTCCTCCCATGACATTTTCCCCATGCACAACTCATAGGCTCTGTTGAGGTAAGAGATGATGTTCTCTTTGTTAAAAGCGAGCATCACACTTTGAATTAAATCCCAGCTGTAATCAGTCTCTATCTGGTGAACCCTCACTTGAATGTATTTTGACAAATGCAATACAAATTGCATGAGCCAAAATGAAATTGGGGGTACTGAGTGATCATTTGACAGCAACTCACAAATGGGAAGTGGTGGTGCATCTACACCATTCCTGGAAGCACGAGTGCATAGTAGAGTACACGCTTCGGCTGGTTGGGTATTTTTGACACAACTCCCCCAGTGGCATCAAGGTAGAGGGACACAGGCAACCTGCTGCGCAAATGTTGCACAAGAATGTTGATACCACGCTCAGTGTACAAATGTACAATGAATGGCTTCATACTAAAAAGCTGTATGTAGCGTACGTTGTAATAGGTTGTGTCACACTCTCCTAATATTGTTGCATTAGGTATATTTCCATCAGGATGTCAGTGTGGAAATATTAATTCCTTCTTACTTCAGAGCTTATTACTTTCAGCACATTTTTATTGGGACAGTCAGTCATGTTCCCAGCTAAGATCTGCTCCTTTGGTGTTGATTGCAGTCTGGTGTAAAAGCACTACTTGGGCTATGGTCTAAGGCTTTTGCTATTTTACCTCTTTTTAGGTAGGTTGTTGGCCTACTCTTTTTCTCAGCAAGTTTGTGAAGTATATCTCCTCTTTGATGCACTGATATTTTCACATCTTCATCCTGTGAGGAGAATGTGCAAGAGGGGAATGTGCAGGCTGCTGAAGTGTGTAAATATGGAAGCTTTCTTTTTCGGCTCTGATCAGCCTTGACATGTTGATACTTAAATGCCAGAGGACAGCATGGGTTTTCTTTTTTAAAGCTGTCATACAGAAATTGTGTCCAAGGTTGTCTTAATTTAGAAGATCCTTTTAGTGGTTTGATCTTATTCCACATTTTTCTCCTCAGAGAAACAGAAAATGTCTCCAAACATTCGGCTTTCCCTCCATTACAATCATGGCCTCAGGTTGACCTTCTGAGTTTTGTCTGACTCCTGGGAAGTTGTGTCTGAGTTGTTTTCTGGCTCTGTAGGTAAGTTGCATATCTCCCTTTCCTCAATGTCTGTGCCATACTGGGATTTCACCTCTGCCAGTTCCTCACCTGTGGTAGATTAATTTAAGCTATAATTTATTTTCAACAAAATTACATCTATATACTATCATAATTTAAAGCACTGTCAACTATTCATCCAATAAGTCATCCACAGAAAATGAAAAACAAAGCAGAAATGCATTTGACTTGAGGAATGACATAGGCCTCACACAAAGTAGCACATCATGTTGTACTAAGTGGTTAACCATAGCGTAAGTGATGTTGTTACATCAAAATGTCCACGTTGTTTACACCTAAAACTTTTTATTTTGCTTAGTGATGAGCTGTTGTGTTAAAATCACATTAACAAACAAGAGTTT
>JAOTQM010000627.1:27500-54585 GCA_026939265.1 Oreonectes daqikongensis | reverse complement strand
TGTAAATTCTGTTTAATTATTACGGGCCGTAATCTTAAGCGTTACCTACAGTACTGTAACTATGTGATGCTAATGGGCCAATGCACAAGTTCTCACTTGCAACTTTCATGCTTTGAAAAAGATATAGAGAAAAAACACAGGCACTAGAAAAATATAAATTATATTATATGCTTATATTTAACTACAAATTTTCCTTTTGTCCAAATGCACTATGAATTGCCATCAAAGGACGAAGCTAGTATTTTGGAGCAGATGGGTATGTCCATTATCTACACACTGACTAACTGAGCCACGCCAATCTGCCAAATTTACCCTTTTGCATGGGGCAGGTGTTGTTTTAACACGTGTTGGGACACACATACGCTTGGCGGGCAAAAACAGATCCACATGCAGTTCAATATGTTGCAAAACAACATCCGGTCATTTTTGTTAGTGGAGCGATTGTTGCAAAGCAGCATTACGGAAATTCATGCCTGTTCCTGGTGAGCAAGCCAAAACTCATTCATCTGGGGTGCATTACCATCCTCTTCTGGCCCTCACCTGTTAAAATGAATTAAATAGTATATTTACTCAATATGTTAGTTGATCAAGTTGAGACACTGTCCAAATGAGAAAATAAACAGAGATGAGAGACCGCGGAAGAGCATCCGTCTCCGTTTTGATTCATAAAGACAGGGCGCTTTTCAATAACACAGCGGGAGAATGTGAAAGCCAGTTCATCACCTGTCAACCTCTCTGACTCGCCTTATTCCAACAGATGAGTTGTAGATTCAGAGCAATGAAGCGAGGTGAGATTTCGCCTCTCTGGCTTCTCTTCGGGGGTGCAGATCTTTCAAAGATGGATAATTTTAGATGGGGAAGACGTGTGCAGAAATGAGCACCGACACATGCTGCCTACCTGAGCACTAATGGCTCTCAGATTCTCTCGCTCTCCCGCTGAGAACACGTCGCTCTCTATGCTCCCGTATTACTCTAACCTCGTGACACGTGGTGAATGATGGAGAGAGAGAGAGAGAGAGAGAGAGGGAGAGAGAGAGAGAGAGAGGATGAGAGATGAGAGAGAGGGGAGAGAGGAGGAGAGAGAGAGAGAGAAGAGAGAGAGAAGAGAGATGAGAGAGGAGAGAGAGAGAGAGAGAGAGGGATCTTCAAAGAGAAAACAACACTTTGAGACTGTGGATGAACTTCTCTCTGCATGGCTTCAAAGAGCGCAGATGAGTCGTGTAGCTCAACATCACACACATACACGGCACATCTGCGTCAAAACTTTATTATACTTCTGCATTGTTCCTGGCTGCTTTGCGAGTAATGTATTTAAAAATGAATAAAGGACATGTAATTTTTAATAAAAAGTTATTTAATAATATAGATTAAAACACATAACATTCTTAAAAGATGCTGGGTTGTTTCAACTTGGGTCACATGTGGACATTTTCTGTTTTAAGTTTTATGTTAATAAATGTTTCTATGTTAAGTTTGGTTTATTTTATGTTAGTTAATTGCGTTTTCCAAATATATATATTTTTATATATAGTTATTTTTCCTCGTTTAATACTGTTTTTTTACACATTTAATTTCGACGTTATTCTCAAAATAAATATGTTAACACTGCACTTAAACTCAAAAATGAAAATTCTGTCATCATTTACTCATCCTCAGATTGTTCCAAAACTGTATAAGTCTCTTTGTTCTGAAACACATAGGAAGATATTTGGAAGAATGTCAGTAAACCAAACAGTTTTTATAATTTTCGGGTGGACTGTACCTTTAAGTCTCTGTTTTTCTTTCATTCTATTTAACAATGCAAAACTTTTAAAGTCCTACAGAAATAAATTTGATTAATTTAATACAAAATAGCCTTTCATGACCACTTTAACATTTGGGAATAAAAGATAAAGTCAAACTCTGCTCAGTTCTTTGGATAATTTCACGGTTTAGAATTGCTGTAAATGACAGAGTGTATGTTTCAGGCATCTCCTTACATCTCTCTTTCCTTTTCAACTCTATCATATAATATCCTTTCCACTCTCATCTCTACAGTATATTTATTTTAATCTATCCCTGTGGTTTGTGTCATATTTCCGGTGCTCTGGGGCGTCTTGCTCCCTGCTAAAGCATTTAGCAGCAGTCAGCAGGTAAATGTCGAACAAGAACAGTATTCTGTCCCCCATGCGGCGGCTCCCTGAGGCTTGACCCGCTGTATACAGCAGACGTGAGCGTGTGTTTAAGATCCACAGATGTGTGTGTGTGTGCGTGCGTCCACTCATCTGTCTGTGACAGCTGTCAGGATGCACAGCACGACCGGAAGAGTGTGAAACTATAACTGGGTAGATGTGGAGAAATAATAAATGAACAAGCATGAATCAACTGTTGAAGTCAAGAAAACATAGACCAAATCAAATTTTTTTTTTTTAAATATGCAATAAATAAAAATGCTTTTGATCGCAGAATTGGCAAATCTGAAACTCACATACTGTATGTGAAAACCTAAACATACATTTGTTGTGTTCACTGAGCTAAACTTCTTTCTTTCTGTGAAACTCTTTCATTCTTTGATTTTATTGCTGTAAAGGTTTTTAAAAAAGGAGTCAGTCGATGTGGAGTGGGCGAGACATCACCTTAGATCTCAGACGAATCAGACTTCTTTAGCTGTGAGTTCCTTTTATACATTGTTTTTTTTTTTTAATATACTTGCATTCGCGCCTCTAAAAGCGGTCCGGTCGGCAGTGATGGTCATGTCAGGTCATGTAAATGAGCTCATTAAGTGTGTCTGTATGTGGACTGTGCTGAGCGTGGCATAAAGCCGTCTATCTCCAGCGCTCATATCCTCTGTAATGGGGCATTTGAGAGCACACCGTCGGCTCTCGTCCACATCTCGCAGGGGAGCGCTGCGGAAAACCAATAAACTCCTTTTAAATTGCTTTGAATACAGCAGAGATAGAGAGAGCCAGTTGAATTATGGGAAAATTGTCTAAGGTGGTGGTCAGAATACAACAGTTCGATGAGTGTATGTGTGTGTGTGTGTGTGTGTGTGTGTGTGTGGTGTGTGTGTTGTGCGCATCAATTGGAGTCATATTAAACACATGAAATGTCTCTTTCATCTTTTGACAGTTTATTGTAGTATGAACACATGTACATTTAAAAGCTACATTCTGCTCCTCCAAAACAGTTGTTTACAAAATAAAATATAACAATATATGCGTCTGTTTTGCTGTTTATTAGAATAAAATGGTCATTGTTATCTTCAGCTTCTTCCCTGAAACAACATGTTTTTGTTCCAGACACCGGCGCTCATGTGCTTAAAAACATTTTCCTCCCACTTAGAGGAACTTTTCTGCACATTTGGACAGGAAATAAATCAAATGACCCTTGTGTACGTCTGAAATGTTATAAAAACGCAGTCAATTCTGATTCAGATTAAGATTAAAATCTAAAATGACATCAAAATATCTAATACAATTTCCATCCAATAGAGTTTTTTAATGGTGCTCTATGTTGTCCTCTAGTGATTTAAACAATCGTTGCTTGATGTGGTGTGTATGTGTTCCCACTGTAGCTGGCAAATACACACACATACATACTTGTGTACTGCATGCACCTCTTCTTGAGATTGTTGTGTTCTCGGCACCAGAGTTTTTTTAATCAGGTTCTGATTAAAGACCTTGAAGACCATTAAAATCACTTGAACAATTTCCAGCTGTCAGGTGTATTCAAAGAACTTAATATTCTCATTCTTTAAGTGAATTAGACATTAGAAGGTGCTGCAGTATAAAGCTTGATAACGGCTTTATAGAATTATTTCAACTTCTTTTGTGTTCTGCAGAAGAAGAAAGAAACTCACAGGTTTGAAATGAATAATGAAAGAATCTAGATTTCTGCGTGTATAAATAAATCCATTCAAATAAACTCCTCACCAGTCACACCAGATTCTGTGTTTTGACAGCCATTTCAATCAGTCATGAGCTGGAAGAGTGACACAGACACACACGGACTGTTGATGGGACTCATGTCAAGCACATGACAGGACTGTGACTCTTCTCACAGCTGTGCCAGTCATATGAACTCTGTCAGGCGGCTTCAAACAAATCAAATTCTCCTCAGAAACAGAGGAATGACACAGTCATATGAGTGAAGGAAAGATCTGGAGTCTTAAAAGAAACTCAAATGGAATCTGTCAGTTTCACCCCACACAGAAACTAGTGAGCTGCCTACTTACTGTAGGGGTCATAGTAAGACATCGTAGACGTAGTGATGGCGGACAAATGTTGATTCAGTATGTACTAATTTTACGTAGTACATATAGAATATAAACTACTTAATTCAATAAATATGTAATGTAGTTCATTGTTAGACAATGATACAGCTCACTTGTTTTGGGGCCTTTAAGATCATTTTTTCAGTGGAACACAAAATATATTTTTGTCAATAGGATGTTGTTTGGTAATCAAAATTCTTCAAAATATCGTTTGACATGACACGAGGGTGATACATGAAAAAACATTTTCATTTTTGGGTGAAGTGTGGCTTTAAAAGGCATTATGGGACAGATGTTTGTGGCGTTTTTGTGTTTTAGGGCAATTTCAGGTGTGGAGACTGGAGCACAGTTCACGCATCATCCGCAAAACACACACATACATCACAGCTTTCATGGCTCATTTTACAGATTTCTGTCTTGAAGCAGAGTGCCTCGACACTCAGAGCTTTGATCTTCTCTTTTAGCCCAGAGAGAGAGAGAGAGAGAGAGAGGAGAGAGAGAGAGAGAGAGAGGAGAGAGAGAGAGAGAGAGACAGAGCACACGTCAGTAAGGAAGGATGGGAGCTTGCTGAGGAAAGTCTGATTTGCCGCCTGCATTTCTTTCCAGTTCTGTTCTCCACTTCCAATCTAAATCGCCTCATTGGCATGTTCACGTCGTGCTGGGGTAACAGCACTAGTTTCTCAAACGCTTACATTAATTCTCTCGTTCCGTCCTATATTTTGTTCTCTCACTCTGAGTAATGATGCTCATTGGCTTTGAGGGATGAGGTGTTGGGAGAGTTTTAATAGCCCAAATAAAGAACACACAGCCGCTTTGAGAGTCAATCCAGACATAATGGATGCAACTTTCTGCTAATTAGAAGTAATAGTGGTGAGGAGAGAGGCAGAGAGGATTTTCACACCCCATCCAACAACAGGACAGTGGAGAAGAACAAAAGAACATCAGGAGCATCTTTTACTCTCTCTGGAGATATAATAAGAATGACCATATATTGGCAGATGCGTTTTCTTATTGTGATGTATGATTCATTGCAGCGGTCAGTTGCAAGCATTGTAAGAGAGAGAGAGAGAGAGAGAGACAGAGAGAGAGAGAGAGAGTTAATGCAACACAATCATAACTATTTTACGATCATTTCAGCTTATTTGTGTAAATTTGTATGATCTCATTTGTACATTTGACGTTAGGTTTAGGGGCAGAGTTAGGGGTTGTTTTATCCTATTTATCGTACGTATTTGTATGATTTACAAAGTACAAATTCATACGAATTAGCCACCTCGTAACTTACGCATTCCCGTGAGTTTAGGTTGCGTGATCTTTAGAAATTAGACCCAACATATTCTTGGATGTAGAAATATACACATTGTCGCCACAGGGGGTGCTAGTGAGCATGAGCATAAAGTTTGCAAGTTTGTTAATATTCTTGTTAAGCAAGCTAGTTTAACTTCATGTTACCAAAAATACATTTTATGTCAGTTAAAATGTGAAACAAGCAAGTCCTGATTATTTCAGCTTGACCTTTAAATTTGGTTGAATGTAAAAATGTTGAATATGAATCGGACAGAAACTTTACTTTAACTTCATATGTGGTCCGCAGGGAAATAGAAACGAGCTCTATATGATCACGTTAAGCGTTGGAGCACACGGCCAAGCATTCGTGATGAAAAGCACACAAAAACAATAAAAACAAAAGATATCATCTTACAGCAGCATCAATAAAGGTTATATAACGTCTGATCAACTTTCCGAACCTTTTCGTTCTCTGCATTAAGAAAGGGTTTTGATTGAGATATCTGATTTCTCTGCTGATGTGTCCATCCCTGAGCTGGTGATGTGATCTCTTTTCATATACACATTAAATCTTAATGAGGCCGGCAGCGAACGACCTCTGCCAATCGCAGCGGAGGAGACTGTGACATACGAGACGGCCACACCCACTCAAACACCCAAATGTGCAATCTGATGTCACCTCGACCGTAGGGCTACGCTTCCAGAAATCACTTATATACTACGATTTCTAAAGAAATTGCTGAATTGAGTTTCATGCTTTAGGATGTTCTGAAGTTCTGGCTGGTTTAGATCGTCAGCAAGTTAAGCATATTAAAAATCTCCAAGAAGTTGTGTTTCTAAACAGAGTTCATGTAAGGAATAGCATCCATTCAACATTAAATGGGTGGTTATAGGACTTGGCTCCTGTGAGCAAATAGTGAAATGATTTTGCATAACCCCATAGGTCTTTGTGAGGATAGTTTACATTGATTTTAATTCCAGTGATTGTATTCTCTTGCTCGTGCACTAGATTACAGTAACTCAAAATATTTGTAACAATATTACAAAATGATATTTATTATTATTAATAATTATTATCTATATTATCATTGTCGGTGTTGCAGGTGTTTTCCTCCTTTGGTTTTTAGGTTTCTTAAAGGTTCATTGTTCTTCCAGGTTGTCACAATATACAGGTATTGACAAAAAACCATGATATTGAAAACCAAGATTATCGATACTGTGTTAATTGTACACATATTGTAATATCGTAAACTATTCAGCATGTTGCTTTAAGAGTTATAGTTGTTACAAAACTCTCTCTCTCTGCCTCCATACACTTGTATTATGAGTGTGGTTTGTTGACCAAATAACAGACAAAGCACAAAATAAACAAAATTCTAGATGAATTTCACAGATGGCATCATTTTTTTTTCTAAAAAACATCCAATAAATATTGTGATAAAGCCTTTATCAGGAATTTGTCCACAATAACTGATATCGTGACAGCTCTTTTCCAGATGATGTTTTTCATCTTTTGGGCCAAATATCTGTTCCAACTTGCTTTATGAGAAATGAAAGTGATTTAGCACTGGTATGTTGCTTCAATTAAATTCAAATTGATTTCTATCGCACTTTTCACAATTTTGAATTGTTGCAAAGCTGCTTTACAGTAAATGCATATTAGTCCAGATAGTATAGAGACAAAAAGAAAACATGAAATATGTATACATCTCTTTTTTCCCCACAAATATTTTCATTGATTCCACTTTTTTTTAAAGTCCAATGGCTGGCGTTGTTTGTGATTGGTTCTACATAGAAAAATTACTGGATGGATGACAACTACATTACATTTACACTATAGTTCAAGAAATGGACAAGTGTCAGAAATACTTGTCATTTCATCCGACTCGTATCTAGAGGCTTTATGAAAGGACAATGAACTAAAACTAATGTTGAGTGTAGCCTACAAAAAGCACTCAATGGTGCGACTGACCAATCACAATCAAGTATTTTTGAGTATATTTAACAAATTTGTTGAAAATCAGCATTTATATATCCTTAAAAAATATGTCTGATGGTTGTCTGGTTATGATGTTTACAGCACCATCTAGTCAATTAATCGACTATAGTTTTTAGTTCTATTGTGGTAAAATGTCCCAGATGAATTTTCCTGTAAACTTAAGCAAACACAGCAAAACCCCCTAACTTTATTATAGTCAAGGCAACAACTAACTCTTCCAAAGTTTGCTGTCTTATAGTTTCTTCTCAGGATTCATCTGTTTCATCCTCTACGTGTGCTCAACTGGAGCTCCTCGAATCAGATTTTTCATTTGTGATAAAAGCTAAAAAAAAAAAACATGTTTGAATCTCCAGAACTGAATATGACAACCTCACCTCCTGCAGCGAAAGCAGAAATATAATTTTCAGATTTGATCCACCACAGATGGAGAAAATCTCTCAGCATCTGTCTTCTGTCTGTCCATATAAATATATGTTTTCAGAAGTTTGAGATGTGACGGGCGTCTCGGCGGTCGTTTCTTTATAAAGCTAAAATAAACGCGTGGGTTGTTGATGACGCGTTTGTTTTATCGCTGAGGAAAAGACTATGAAATTCTGTCTCTTTGCAATAAAGATTTGCGTTTAACAGGCGCGCGCGTCGCAGCAGACGCTACACGAGCTGTCATTTAACGCTGAAACGTCTCAAAGCGACAGCATGATTTATCGCAGATAAAAACAAATCTTTCTCCGCGATAACTCCTCGCTGTTTCGTTCTCCTTTTACCCTCTGGTAAAATGGCATTTAACCAGAGCAATGAGACAGTTATTCTCGTCTCTTTTCTTCTCTTCTTATACTCGCGCACACACAAACGCACGCACTTTACAGACGGACGGAAGTGAGGGGGAGAAATGTCTTGAGAGGAGAGAGAGAGAGAGAGAGCGCGAGAGAGCACTATAGCACTTTCAGATAGTGACACATGAGTCTGTTAATGTATTCAGACCTAAAGGTCATGCATATTAATTCTGTGTTTTTAATGCTGGTTACGTGGGAGAATGCTGCTAGGATGGAAATCTCTCTCGCCGCTTTCACGCATGCTCTCTGACCTCATTTCCCTCGGAGACCGCGAGTTTTAAGGTCAGTTAAAGTCAGATCGCTTAACATACATTGTTGGAACGCAAAGGCTCTCGTGTGAAATTTAATGAGCTGCCTACGTAGACAATGCCTGCACCCTCTGTGGAGAATGCAATCCCACAATGCATCGTGGCACAGTCTGTACGGATTCCAATTAAAAACAGATTGTGATATGTTTATGCTCGGCTTGTTAGCATAGCCACATGCTGACGGTGAAGTCTGTTGAAATAAATTCACGTCACGAGATTGCGTTGGCTTGCAAGAGTTTGAGATGAAAGTTAGAGACGGACAGAAATGGGAGCTATTTTAGGATTTATGAATATTGGTCTCATTGGATAAGACCTTAGAGGTGAATCTGAATGATTTAAATGGCAAGAGTTTATTTTTAATGTTGAACCTTTTCACAGGTCGGCTAACTACAGTAGGCCTATGTGCTAGACGGTCACAAAGAAAAGTTGATCCCTTCAGGAAACACTATTAAAACTTTTTGTTGATACTTTACTGTGCTTGTGTGTTAGTTTGTATCATTAGAGTCTAAAGATCCTCGAGGGTATCGGCCTTTGATTATACTTTCTGACAAAAAACACTATATAGCAAAAAAACTAGCACAGTCAGTAACAGCAGGGTTACATCATTAGATGTCGGCATGATAAAAAAAATTCTGTTATTCAGGTTAAAGGACAACAATGCATATGCAGATCTGAAGGATTACACTATAATTTTGTATTTTGTTACTCAACAATAGAGCTGCATGAGTCTGGATAAATTGTGAATCACGCTTTTTATAATAATTCATAATTCACGATTCTCCCACAATCCAGAACGACAACTAAATGTTTTTTTTGCTTAGTTTTTAAAACTTTGACAAATAATAGAGATGCAATAATGCCACCAGTACATTCAAAGCCGCAAGTAAACATGATGTAAACGTGCCTGCGCGCAGCGCTCTCTTTCAACAGGTGTATAATTACTGTGAGTCTCCACGTTATATAGCACAAGTCGAGTGTCTTAAATAACATATATAACCTGATGTGGCTTCAGATCACAAAATGAGAAAGAAAATATGTTATTTTATGGTATTCTGCACAGTTATAAAGTCAATGTCGATTAGCATTACATTAAAAATATACTGTAAATGAAAATACCCGACTTGGTTTAAAAGGACACAGATAAAACATATGTCATCACAGGTTTTTTTATGTTTCAGCGGTCAAAACACCTCACATCTGCACTTTATTCAGTTGTTGTGATACAGGCATGTGTTATTACTCTGTTACTTCCTGAAACGTTCTTTAGTGAGTGTCTCTATTGGATTGGGTTACTTTTTTGTATTTTGTGAGTTATCATTACTTCAAAACAACTCAACTGCAGTTTGATTGATATTAGCACAAAAAAAAACATGATTTTTGTAAATGAACTCCTCATATAATGTCCTTTGCTAGAGGTTCTGACAAAATATTACTACTTGCTGCATCTATTTAAAATGATTTATTTGAGTCTTTGACTGAATTATTTTTTTGAAAAATCTGTTTTAATGTACGATTGAATGACTGGTGATGTTTATTAGAAATGTATTATTGAGCTTGTGTGGGTGTTTAAATCAAGATCACAGTCTTTAAAAACAGTAGAAAATATACCACTGCCTACAACCATGTCTGAAAAACTATTATGTCTGATTCTATGCATTTATTGTACAGATTTATTGTTGTGACCCATGTTCACACATGTCTCTCTTGAGTTGTAAAATAAAATTATAAAATTTGGATTTTGAAACTGTTGTAATTTTTTTAAGTAGACCATTGAGATGCAGCATGAGTCAATAACAGAATGAAACTGCATGCAAGATACTTATTTTGGTTAGTCAAGGTTTTATGGATATATACTGAGGCTGTGCATAGATGTGAATCCTGTTTTTTATCTGAAACATCTATTTGCCCTGATGTGCTGCAAAACTCATCATATTCTGAAGCTTGAGTATTTTCGCTTTTTTTCTGAGATCAAAGACCTGGGCTTTGTACGGCAGACTTCATACTCCATTATATTTGGCCCTGACTAGAGGTTATGGAAGTTGAGTACCTGTAAATATATTTTTATTCCCTTTTTTACTTTCTCTAGCCCTTCAAATCCTCCTTTATCCTTCTTCTTTTTTTAATCTGACATGTAGAACAGCCCAAGGTAGACATAAAAGAAAACGACTTCCAAAAATCCTCTCGCTTTTAACTTCCACTTTTCTGTCAGATGCCGTGTTTTCCCACTTCAACGCTTTCAAACGCTTCAGTGTATAAAGGAACATCTAAACACAAGCGTGCTGTTTCTCATCACAAATCCTTTAATGACTTAAGCTGTGCTAAACTTTGATCCAGAACGCTGATTTATTCTCTCCTGTCTCTGCTAAATCTCGGCTTCTTCCAAATACTCTTCTGTTGTGTCTGTTCCCTTCATTATAACAGACTTGAGGGAAAGACCAAGATAATAACAGCAGTGATATGAGCATTTCATCAAATCTCTTATTGAGTCGGGAGAGGAGGAGGAAAGATATGGAACTGACAGTTAAGAGCAAAGTTTCTTCATGAAAGGAAGATGAGAGAGAGACAGAAATAGGGAAGAGAAGCTTTATCTCATGAGTGTTATCATTAGAGACTATACGATAGTTTCAGTGCATTAATATGATTGCGGATTTCATGATAAGCTCCTGTTGATGGAAGCGGCTTTTACAGTATGTAACCGTGCAAATTCATCACTGTCCATAATTGAAGTCACTTTTTTGGGCCTTTTTTATAGCTTAAATTATAGGATAGTGGAGACGGGAAATTTTGGGATGAGAGAGATGCGAAGGTACTAGGACTCGAAGTTGGGTCGCAAGAAGGGCTGTTGGACCACTGGTGCCGACTTTTTATCTAAAATCTTTTTTTACCAAGTGTATTTTTGTCTTATTGAACACTAAGATAAAAAAACGTTTTTGTAAAGCTTTTAAAAAGATCATGCACAAATAAAAATATTCTAATGCATTTATTTTATGTTTAAGGCCCAAAATACTGAGTTAATTCAACCAATGGTTGGGTCAAATATGGATATTTCTATAGGTTAATTGAAACCAATGGTTTGGTTTGTCCATATTTGATCCAACTATCGATTAAAACAACCCAGTATTTTTAAGATTTCAAAACAAAAATGTATTGAAAATCTTCCCCATCACTAAACCTTTCAAATTTTTTCTGCGTATTTGATTTGGGTGTGACGATAAGTTGTGACACATGAACCAGAGGCAATGATCAATGTCTACTGGCACACCACTTCAAAGTGTGGAGAAAAGCATACACGAAATGACTAAAGATAATAATAAAGTTCTTGCCTCTGAATAAAGCTGAATGTTCCCTTTAAGGAAAACAATGCAATATACAGTAAACATCTGTGCATTTAAGTCTACTCATCAATGCAGCTTGATGTACATTTTAGCCATTTCAATATTGAACTTTAGTCAGCCAAAAAGAAAGGATAAGAAAGACATAAAACTGAGAAATGACGAGACCGCAATGATGCCCTCAGGATAGCTTTAAAGTAAAGAATGTAAAGCGAGAGATTTCGCCGGGTTCAGTCTCTGCAGTAAACACAGACACAAAGAAATATTTTCATTGTCACAAAGTAGATAAAGCTTTGTTGATTATAGCAGATGATGTGTTGTGCTTTATGATGTTATTATATCATGTCTGCAGCACCAAACACATCATCAGGATAGCAGGCAATGGCACGGTGGGTCGGCCTCATTAGATATGATGATAAGACGGCTTACAGGAAAGAGGTGAGAGGTTTACAAGCCTGCCACAGAATTACTAACACATCCCTGAATGTCAACAAGACAAATGAGATCATCAGTGATCTGAGGAAATCTCTTGCTGCCCACTCCTTTTTGCACAACAGCGGGAAACAGTCAACAGATTATTGAGGATTTATTCTGGAGATCCAACACCCCAACCCTTATTGTTATTTCAACTCATTGTAGCAAAAATGTCCATATTTTAACTAACCATTGGTTGCAACAACCCGACATTTTGGGCCTCAAACATAAATAAAACCTAAAAACACATCATTCAAATATTGTTTTGTGAATAACACAAGATTGGGTTGTTGGATTGATGGATTGTTATGCTAATGTGCAGTAAAAATGAAACACGTGCTCATACCCACACATGCATATTCAGTCATATTACACATGCACACTTGATAGAGGTTTGAGCTCATTGTATCGAGCCGTCCTGCAGTTTGTGTGGGCTGGTTTGCATTGCTAAAGGCTGGTTTGCTGAGCCAGATTTCCCAGTGCTGTTATATCAACAATGAACCCAGCTCAGACAACATGACAATTTAACAGCAGCTCTTAATGGACCTGAACAAATGTGCCACAGGCCTTCCTGACTACATGAAAGGGCTTTGTTTTAAATATTGTGAAGTCAGTCAGCATGTGATGGTACTGACTGCAGAGGTTCAGAAATGAAAGCACACCTGAGAGAGAGAGAGAGAGAGAGAGAGAGAGAGAGAGAGAGAGAGAGACTGGATCAAAGCAATACGGTGGCTGACACAGGACAAAGATGTCATCACGTTTTCACTTCTTTGCCGAAGGAAACAACATATTTATGAAACGCATTCTCTATAGCAGTTTGTCCGTTTAGGGCTACTGTAGAAATAACATGGAGAATTAAGGGGACCCACGGTGTATGTAGATAGAAATAACTTACTCTAAAATAATAAAAACATTTCATTATGTAAGGTCTTTATACTCCTCTAAAGACATAGTTATGTTATATTGCATTTCTGTCGATAGATCATCATAAATATTACACACAGCACCTTTAACTGGAAATATTGAATTATCATAATATTCAATATACCAATATAATCCATAGTGGGAGCTCTAATGTAGAGTACAAACACAGACATTTGGTATGCCAAAAATATCTACATTTCTAAAACACTTGGAATAAAGAAAGTCACAACAACAGAACAAGTAAATGAAAGTCATTTTGTAAAATTGCGTTTAAAAAAAACCTTTAGGCCTGCATCCTCATGACTCTCCAGCTTCCTCTGCTTACGTAAAAGACAGTTTGAGCTAAATCTACACTGAGGAAATAGAGTTAATGACGTTTTTATGCGCATTAGCATGTGTGTGCGTCAGCAGAACGAGAGAGCGAGAGAGCGCGAGAGAGAGAGAGAGAGAGAGAGAGAGAGAGAGAGAGAGAGAGAGAGAGAGAGAGAGAGAGAGAGAGAGAGAGAGAGAGAGAGAGAGAGAGAGTGAGAGAGAGAGAGAGAGAGAGAGAGAGAGAGAGAGATTACCGCTGTTTACTGCTGCTGTGATCACAGTTTTCACATGTTGGTGTGAAACGCTCAGAGTGTCTTCAGGCCGTCTTGCAAACTGTGAGCCCAAGTGGATCTCTGTAATGTGACTTACAGGAGAACAAATGGAAACTTTTGCTTAGATCTCATCTGTGTCTCAGATATTTCTCCTGCGAATAAGAGTCTCACAAATGTCTCTGTTAGAGTTTCAGTAGAGATCTCAACAGTGTCTCAAACTGAGCTCAGATTTGTCAAGTCTTCAATCAAAAGTCAATATTATTGAAGATCTCAATATGAACTCAGAGTGGTTTCATTCAGATCAAAAATCCTTTGCATCATTGTAAAGTTGTTGGCCTGCAGCATTTTGTCTTCCTGTCATGTCAATCAGATCTTTTTGACTGGATTTCATCAGTCAGATCTTCTGTCTCTGTTTCATCAGTCAGATCTTCTGTCTCTGTTTCATCAGTCAGATCTTCTGTCTCTGTTTCATCAGTCAGATCTTCTGTCTCTGTTTCATCAGTCAGATCTTCTGTCTCTGTTTCATCAGTCAGGTAGCAGGACTGGTTCTCTTCACGTTGGTTTTAGGGCTCATGAACCCTTCAGTAGGTGAGAAACCCATAAAGCTTTGAGTATGTGTGACGTTCTCTACGGTCTCTGTAATGAAGTTCTGGACGTTCCACCTCTGATTTACAGAAGACATGCACCTCACTCACATCATAGTCCTCTTCCAAAACGGCCAGCAGCACATTTATTTATTTATTAATTGAAGTATCAACTTAAAATATTGACTCATTGACTTTTGATTGCACACTTGACAAATATGAGCTCAGTTTGAGATCTCTTTTCAAACTTTAATGGAGATGTTTACATAATCTTATTGATGTCTTGAGATGTGATTTTTCTTTTTCTACTGGTGTAGTTCAATTGTTAAAGCACATAGTTTTTGCCAAGCTCGTGTGTTTGTTTCGCAATGTGTTTACTTTGAATGCACTCTGCCAAATGTATAAATGTAAATTAAATCTCATTAGTATTTTTATCAGCTGAAGGCGAAGAGTTGCAGACTATTTTCAAAGCGTCTAGACGATTAGACTGCAAGTTTCTTCGATACATCTCTCATCTGTTCTCTAAAGTTAATCCCAAGCGCTCTGACCTGTCGCTGCTTTCCAGCTCTCTTCTGTAGGTGTAAACTGAAGTCACTAAGCAACATGGAACGACATCCCAGATAAGTGCATGCTCGTGGCTCCTTATTGAAACTGGAAGTAAATGCCAGCGGTGGTACAAACTGCAACACATCTTCTAGACATTATAATGTGCGCTATTTATATTTTTTATTTTCGCTGTATTAAAAAAGACTTTAAAGAGACATAACAGCTGTTTTAAAAGTGCTGTGATATGAGAGAGGTTAGTCAATGTAAGTGAAGCAATGCTACCTCACAAATTACATTATAATTCAGTGTAATTCCTGTTTACACTGCAAATGCGAATCAGAAGTCGCATCTGAAGTGATGTGTGTGCCATAAAAAGATGCAAAAGAATTATTACAATGTGAATTGTAGAAAAATGTTGTATTTAGAAATGCACCGATATATCTGCCAATCGTCTTCGGTTGATAAAAGCAATTTTTCACACTAGTTTAAACACATTCGAAGATCCCAAAGAGGACGGTGGATTTATTCTCTGTGAAAATGTTAAAAAACCATCACCAGTTTGATGTTCATAGTCATTATATGAATTAATAACATTCAAAAAGTTTAAAAATATGAATGGATTCTTCTGAATTTAGTCATTCAGGCGAATTGGCCACCTTGTGAAGTAGTTACCACCTGTAATGAGATTGTTGTGTTGTAGCAGATGATTCAGAAAATGAAGATTTTGTCGTGTCCTCATGTTCATGTGATCAGTGATGAAGTGGAATGAATAGAAGTGTGGATCATTTAATGTTGAAGTGACACATTCATTTCTGTTTTCTTCAGGTTCACATGGAGTTATTGAGGCTGTTTTGGTGTCAGGTACACATGTACTCCACGCCGGGCTGTTTTACAGCCACTTAAGGGTCAATTGGTGCTTAGAATTCACAAGCACAGATGGCGTACAGTAATTACCATAAATTACAATCACCTCTCCATTTCAACAGCGCAGTCATTGGCTCTTTTTTCTTGCTTCTAAATGAATGTCATATCCTTCTTTAATGAACTATACCTACCGAGCCCAAATGCCATAAAGCTACGAAATTTTTCCTTTTCCGCTCCGAGTTTTTCATTATCATCGAAACGATGTGCGCTTCGACTCGTCTTCAAGCGCAGTCAGAGAAGCATAAATCCGCTTTACTTCTAAAAATCAAGAGTTTACAGAATTGTTTTGCATGCATTGCGAGTCGCACCTCGCCTACGGTAAAATCAGTCAAATTGCCAGAGCTTCACGATTTCTTGTTTTGCTGCACCTGCTGTGCCGTTCCACCGGCCTTCCTTCACTCACGCCTGCAGGAAGAGAACACTCACACCCGTGCTTTAATTGACAAGTGTATGGTGCTCTTTAAGCCAGACGGGTTCTGATCGGGTTTGTCCTCGGGCCATCCACACACACACACACACACACACACACACACACGCACGCACACACAAACACACACACACACACACACGCACACACAGATGAGACCCATTGCAAGTAGAGGTTTCTGAGAGAGATAAAAGGCACTAAAAGAGAGAACAATGCGATACAATCACACCGCCCCAAATGAGCCATCCGCCGTGTCCTGAGGACTTGCTTGTAAAAAACTTTATATCTGCATTTCCCAGCACCTGGACCTGATGAAACGACATTTCGAAGTTAATGTAGATATGTTAAAAATAAAGAAAAAAGAACTCAACTTGCTCAGCATGTTAATGGTGTATAAAATGGAAGTGAATCAAAACGAGCTCAACAACAATTTTTTTCTGCATTTATTCCCTCAACAAGCTGTCAGACTGTGTTTTACAGGCCATTTATCTGTCAAATTATGTGCTGATGGAGGTGAAGTGGGTGTGCGTGCATGCGTGCGCGTGTGTGTGTTTGAGCACAATGAATACTGCTGAGCACGCACACACACACACACACACACACACACACACACACACACACACACACACACACACATTCTTAGTAGAATGAAAGGAAAAGCTGATGTGGACCTGAGTTTGAGGACATCATTTTAAAATCATTAACATATCTATAGTCCATGTATTGCAGGACAGACCCGGCGGCCATCTGCTCCGCTCGGCATATTCACAAACTTTCATGGCATGAACATTTTATATACAGCCAAAGTGGCTTCACTTTGAAAAATATTCTAGCTTCATTCATTTTTATCATGGATAAGTTTCATAACAACATTTCCGAAAATGAGAAAAGTGCTTAATGGCCTCCCGTTGCAACCTTGCCTCCGAGTTGACGTCATTTCATTTTTTCAACTTTCACACAAATTGTAGTGTTGAGTGCATTCAGTGCCAACCATTCAACACTTTGTCCTGAACTAACGGTTTCAATGTTATTTTCTTATTGTATTAATTTAGTTTTGTTTACTTAATGTTTAGTTTGACTATATGAAATACACAATACATGACGTCATTTTGACTCTTACCTTGATAGTCACATCTAACATCAAATAACAGAAAGAACTGGAGGACAAATAACTGAAAACATTCATGAAAGGATTAATATCACTTATTTTAATGTCACAATATGTTTGCGAAATGAAGCGGTCAAGGGCTTGGAGCGCGTCTCTCTCGCTCTGTCTCTCTCTTTTCTCCGGCTATTTCAGGTCAATCTTGAAGATGCGACAGCAGCCGCATTTGAGAATGACGGAATTATGAACTAGCCCGAAAATCCATCAGAAATTCATTCTGCCCTGCGGCACAAATACATGATATAGCATCCAACACAGCTCAGAAACCTCAGCCGGAGAAAGATAGAGATGGAGAGATTGGGGGAGGTAGGGTTATACTGTAAAAATAAACTGAACCAATGTACACCGTAGTGTCCTTCAGCATGAGGACATACAAACAATCACAACCAGAACAAAATTTTTCAGAGTAAAGTCAAATGTGACGTCCAAAGTAAGACTGCGAATAAAATGATGATAGATCAACATCATTTCTTAACTCCACTGGTTTGCATTTGATTGTGTGTTTGTGTTTGTGTTTGTGTGTGTGAATCATTCATCACTCGTACCGATTTTGCCATGAGGGATGTTCATCGCAGATAAAGAATAGACACAAATCCTCAAAATGAAATAACACAGACCTTCACATTTAGACACGGATAACTTAATACTGCCCTGACAGATATTATTTTATTTCATTGCCTCTGCACCAATCAATACATATCGGTTTAATGAAATATAGCCAAAAATGATTAATGATGTTATTTACGCCCCAAACAGAAGATAAATGAAGACATTATCCTCTCATTATACAGAATTGAAGGCTTTTCTCTTGCTGTGTGTGTTTCTCGTTCTTTCTGGGTTCAGATCAGACGAGATTTACAAGCATTAATGTGCGGCGTGAATAAATCCAAACTACTCGGCAGCTCTGAATCAAAGTTACAAAAAACTGATGCATGCTGTACTGGACGCGTACTGGATTAGGACTGTTTGGGCATAATATTACAGTTTACGAGTTTGTTTAATGTATGACATTGATTTGGTTTGCTGTGAATATTGCAGGTATCAAGCCCACCGTTATATATAATGATGGAGCAAAAAAGTGAAATTAGGATGCAGGGAGATGATGGAAGATATGATGGGAGAAGTGAAGCAGGCATGTGTTTACATTAGTCCTATAACACCTGGAGAGAGCTGTACGGTAACATTTCTATTCATCTTATTGGCAGTTGCTTGGCTCCTGAAGTATGCACTGAATTTTGCACTCTTTGTTTCTTCAGCACTAAGTAGAGAACAACAGTGCCTGCCTACTTTTAAATCATCTCCTCGAAGATTCTTTGGTTTTTTTCCTTTTCTGTTGGGATTTCAGAAAATAATTATTTAAAGTGTAATTCATAGTGAAGTTGTTAGCACTCAATAGTTCTGGGAAGATTTCTGTTTAGAATCTGAATATTGCTGAATATTATTTTCAATGAAATGGTCAAACAGGGTAGCAGAACTATAGACATACATAGACTCATTGCTGTGATACCATAATGTCACCAAACACACATATAGAAACATTTCTAAACTGATACAAAATCTGAAGTAGCCTAAATGTTTACTGTAAATGTTTATTCTGAAAACTAGTATCTTAACTCATTTGTATGTACAGTAAATTTTCTAAATCTCTTCTCTTGTTATGAAGACAAGACTTCATTTCCATAGTAAGATTTATCTTAATTGATGGTCTGCTCGATAATAAATAAATAAATTATTAAGTATAAAAATAAAGAAATAAATGTTTTCCAGTTACTGGAGGTCCCACATCACAGCACATTGGATGTCTGTCTCTCTTATCTCATGTAATACTCTATATACTTGCTTATACTATCTTGACGTTGTATTTGAAACCTTGTATTACTAGCACCTCTCGTGAATATTGCTTACTTAGACGAATCGCTTGCTGTTTTCCTCAATTGTAAGTCGCTTTGGATAAAAGCGTCTGCCAAATGAATACATGTAAATGTAAATGTAAATGTAAACCATACGTAGACCTAGCACATGACAATGTGGAGGAAATAAAAAATATAGTTTTAAGTGAAAATGTCTCAGTGACGAGTTGCTCTCGTGTTGTCAGCGCATAAAACGTCAGGTAGTTCATTTTAAACTAATATCAGTGCATTAAAGGTGCAATGTATATGATTGAGGAGGATCTGTTGTTAAAAATGCAATATAACATACATAACTATGTCTTTAGATATGTATAAAGACATTACATAATGAAGTGTTATGTTTTTATTACCTTAGAATGAACTATTTCTATCAGCAGCTGTAATGCTTCAAAAGGGAGGGGTGAGCAGTGGAGTGAAAATGTTGGTTGCAGTTCGCTACCTCACCACTAGAATAGATGTTGCTAAATGTCACACACTGGACCTTTAAGTTAGCTCAACATAAGTCAAATAAAACTCATTTTACAGAAAAATGAAACTTATATTTTCCAGATATTTTACTAAAACACACCTATACACATAAACTGCATAGCATGTAATAACACATTCAGATTTATTACAACAACGACAACAACAAAAAACTGCTCAAAGGCACCATTTAGATCACAGTACTAAGATGTAATACAGTAAAAGTTGTAAAAGTTAAACTGTTAGATGATTTCATTCTCCACTAAAGAGAGAAAGTGAGCAAGAAAACTTTTTATCCATAGACTGTGCTAATGCCAGGCAAGAATTGAATCATGTTTCTTGAGGGGTGAGGCCAGGACCGTTGGACTGTTTATGCTTCTTAAACATTTTAATTGGATTATAAATGCACCAAAAAGGTTTTCAGTACATGTGTAAATGACTAAATATGCTGAATATAATTCAATTGCTTTATAAAGTTTATGATTACATGAATATCTTGCGTATAAAGGTTGCTTGTCCACTGCTCAGGGCACACACATGCGTCAGCAGCTTTAATCATTTGAAATGCTATTAAAATGATTTCCCTGGCTTCCTGCTACAAGTTTTTCTTACAATCCAAATTTCTCTCTGCTCTTGTAAAACAGGGCACTGAGCCACTGGCATCAAATATTAGAAAGCAATTAGATCAACAGATGCTTTGGCATCATTTGAGGACCGACTCTTCAGCTCCGATATGCTCTTTTTACATCTCTCACGTGTATTCAGAAACTCGGATGAGGTACTTAACAATTCTTTCAGCTTGTTCATCTTCATGCAAGCGCGGTTGTTCATGAAGTTTAGAAAATGTATACACAAAATGCAAGAACATTTTTTGCCTGATCGATATGATTTTATTATTTCACATCAGATATAAGACACATTCAATTCAATTTATGTCAATTTAAGTATTTCTTGTTAGTCTCGTAAGGTTCAGTGACAGTTCTTCTGGTTGTTGAAGGTCATGGGTTCAAATCTCTTGGGAACGCACGCATGATAAATCGTATACACTCATTGTCACTTTGTATCACTCCGTATGTATAAATATAATGCGTCACAAAGACAACAGCCCAACACAGCTGTGTGTTTTTACTCATCTCCTCATTTACTTCCTTTCGTTCTTTTCGGAGAGAAAGCGGAGCACTCTTCTGTTCCACTCAAGTGCTTCTCTATTCTCCAGATGCAGTGCGAGTGTTCTGAGGTTCTCCTAATGGAAAGCAAGAGAATTCATAATACCTGTCAGCCGGCCTCACGGGATGTATTCTGGATGGCCGTACATGTGTTCGGGCAACAGCGTTTGAAGTGCGTTTCATAATCCCGAAACCAGGGGCTGTTTGGTTCACCAGAGAGTTTAGTCAATATGAGAACAGATTCTACGCTTGATTTTCTCTCACTGCTGTTTATATGCACTCGCTGATCACAGTGTACGATATTTGAGAAAATCAGACGCTGTGACTGACCGTAGCAAATCACATTTAACTAGAATAGAAGAAAACGGTATTTTGATCTAGATATTTTATGTAGGAAGCAGGGTTGGCAGTTTTTTTTATAACAAAACCCACCCAAAGGCCAATCAAACTAGCCCAAAAAAAGCCCAAACAGCACAACTCCAAATATACCACATATATAAATAACATATGTATAGTATGTAATAGTGTAGTGTGGTAGTAGTACACGTAGTAATAATCATATATTTACATAAATAAAACCATTTTAACTTTTAAAAAAACATTTTTTGTGGCTGATTTTGTTGCCTTCAGCCCAAAAAGTATTTAGACAGACACTCAGGTTATATTTAAAAATGCATAAATGTCATGACAAAATATCATATAGGTGACATTTTAAAGAAGTGCACCAAAAGTATATCATGTGTTTGCAGACTTCACATTCTGTTCAACCCTCATTGTTCAAACAGAGGCTTTGGAAATGAGAAAACAAAAGCAAATAGTGTTGATTTGGTCCAGCATCAGTTTATATAGGAAACGACAGCGTCCAAATGCGTGATGAATCGGAGGCCTGTATTGATTATGGAGAAAACCGTCTGCTTGGCCATAAACAATGCTTGGCACACTGCTGACAGTAAGAGAAAGAGAGAGAGAGAGAGAGAGAGAGAGAGAGAGAGAGAGAGAGAGAGAGAGAGAGAGAGAGAGAGAGAGAGGGTTAAAAAAGCTTTTGGCTTTGCCACCTACCATCCATCCATCCATAATTCTGTTCAGATGCAATCTCAGATCAGTCCTTTAGAATATAATATAGGCTTGACTTTTACAGTAAGATGATTTAAATATTATATATTATTTTATTATGGCATCAGCGTTCCAGTGAACCTGTTGATCTACAATAACGGTCAAGCTATTGAATTCATTTCATTTTTAATAATAAATGGATCAGTCTGTTGAATTACAGTGGGATATTGGGAGAGTTTAGCACTTGAACTTTGAAGCGTAGCAGTTACTGAGAGCGTCACATTGAAAAGGAAATATATACTGAGATGTGAAACACATTTCATATTAACACAATAAGACTCATTGTTCGCTGTGAATGTCACGGCGTCTCAGATCAAAGAGAGAATTTGGCTTCAGTGGCAAAATCATATGACAAGACATGAAATTAATAATACGACACGGCACTTTTTATATATCGTCTGTGTTCTGGAAACAAGTGCTTTACAGATTTTTCCTTAAATCCTCCAAGTGTATATTTAGTGATTCACATGTGATAAGACCCGCAGTCTGGTTACAGATCTCTCACATCTGGACACACACAAGCACAATGATATCTTTAACTTCTTGAATTATATATTTCCCTCAAGCTATGACCATAATTTATTTTCTCTAGCAATGGAAATCTTATTTGTAAGTTTAGCAAGGTTGAATGGAGGTCACGGCCAGATGCACTGATGTGTTTTGTCTGCTTTCAAAGTAATAAAAACATAATTGTTTTTTTTTAAATCACATACGCACAGTATAATATAATGTATATATAGAAATGCTTTGTACAACAATATGCAATAAAATTATATACACAATAGAATTAAGAGTAAAAATAGAATGAAAGCTAAACACCTTTTCTGAAAATAATATTACGAAAAACTGCACACATACAGCTTGTCTCAACATTCATCTCAGGTGGATAAAAATATTATTGAAGATCTCAATATGAACATTTCTCATCAAAATCCAGATTATTTTACATTCATTTTACACCTATAAAAGAGAATCATCTGAGCAATAACACTTTTTTTGGTGGTTGCTTTAAAAGTTAAATCACTCAAGAAACAATCTTGTTCTGTTTTGGAAAGTTGGTTGACAGGTGATTTTTCTCTCTAGAATGCAGGTTGTTTCAGTTTTAAGATCTTTCAATGTTTGGACCTCATTCACTTGTCATCAGTACAGATGATGTAAAGTTGAAATTTTATGACACATCCGGTAGGTTTTAGCAATCTCTTAGCAAACTTTCTGTTTAACGTTTTGTTCCTTATGTTGAATTCAGTTAGATTGTACGTTTTAGCTGTTTTTCTTTGACTGTCAGAAAGCAGATTTGTGCTCTCTTTATTTCTCCAGCAGTCCTTCTAGAGTGTTTTAGTGAAAAATAGGTTCTTGTGAGTGGGTGAGAAGAGAACAGCATGTTGCTCTTGAATTTGCTATTGATTCTATGAAAACTCCATAAACACTTGAATCTCATGATCTGGTGCAGGGCAGATATGTTCTCTCTCGGCCTCCTCTCTCCTCCCTTGAGTGATGATTAGCATGCTCGCTAATGCCTGCTAATGCACTTCTCCTCACTCAAGGCCCTTATCCCGCCTGCCTCTAAATAAAGACTCACGCTATCGCCCTGTCAATCATCGGCCAACGCTATCGATCCATTAACGTCCACAACAAAAGACACCAGCCGTATAATACGGCAATCGCTGAGCATCGCTTTTAGGGAACTCGTCGATGGATCGTAGCCCTAATGGTGATCTCGGCTCAGGTCTCGATATCATCGAGTTGGTATTTGTGATTCAGAGCTAATGGAAATGTTTGGAAGGAAAGCATGAAACGCTGTAGATAATGATGCTGGCTCCATGTACAAAGCAAGGCCGTAGGTCGTGTAAACTTTCATCACATCATTACCGCGGTTCCTTTAAACCAGGCTTTGATCCTTCACAAGCGATTGAATGATACTGTTAAGTTTACACTTGCTTATTTGGCCGATGACTCTACAAGCTAGCCGATGTAGAGAAAACACTCAGGTTAGGTTTCCATTAAGGTTATCCTGCCAATTTAATGTACTTGGCTCTTTTTCACCATAATACTTAAGCTGTTGAGCCGATGGAGACTTGAGTTTCGTCCAGCGAGCCGTGCTGTAAGGGAAGCTAATACAATTAGAAAGTCAATTAAATGGCAGT
The DNA here is from genome assembly GCA_026939265.1 of Oreonectes daqikongensis. Lineage (NCBI taxonomy): Eukaryota > Metazoa > Chordata > Actinopteri > Cypriniformes > Nemacheilidae > Oreonectes > Oreonectes daqikongensis. Next base: position 30,151 of record JAOTQM010000627.1, on the reverse strand, counting down.
AATAGAGTTTCTCTGAAAGGACCTGTTAATCTCCTACTGAAGTGTCTCACGGCGCAATAGAGGGAAGACAAGCATTGTAGAAATGACAAGCTGTGGAAAAGAGGGTTTTGACTTTATAAAACACTTGAATAGAAAAAAACAGTGGCTTCATGATTTCTTGAAATCTGCAGAAAGTAAAAAGGAAGATCTGTTGAGGTATTCAGCAAAGAAAAGAGACTGTTTGACCGTTTCTTAGCATTTTATGGGTACCATTATTTCAACCAACAGCAAAACATAATAACAGCAGTATTTACATTTAAATGACAAAAATCACACTATTTCAATGAAAATAACAATTTGAACAGATTAATAATTCTTTTCCAGTTTCTGATTTTGAGAAAACGAGCATCAAAGTTCAATCATTTATTTCACTATGATTTTAATCTTTGACACGGTCTTACTAAGTCAATATTAAAGGTATCAAGGTCATATTTTCTTTATACCATGTAGAATGATTTAACGTAAAAACAGCAAATCACCAAAAAATGACGGGTTTTCACAGGCAGGGTTACAATTAAATGAAACGTACACATTTTAACACCATTTTAAATGTAAATCAGAGATACAATTAAAGCAGATAAGAAAGGATGGATGGATGCTAAAATGTCAAATTTACAGTGGCCTAAAATCTTAGTAATATTCTCAATGTTGCTGAATTTGGTGCCTGCCAATGTAAATATCTGTAAATATTTAATATATCACATATAGAGGTATTATGGTAAATTCTTTTGGCCGTGATAATCGTGTAGTGGAAGTATTGTGTCAGCCCCAATCACATATTAAAAATATTTGCTATTTACTATTACTTCCAAAAACTTCAAAATTCTTCACAATAACCTCTAAACTGAAGTCAAAGGACACTTATGAATGAAAAGTTGGAATTTTTTTCCTGATATCTGACTGCTACAGACAGCCTTTGTTGTTCATCAGATGTCTCGCTTTAAAATACCACAATTTAGAAGATTAATGCACATCAAAAACAACAGCTTTCCTCCAAACCCCCAAAGATGTCTAAAGATAGAGTTTGACAAAGTTTGACACATGAGCAGATCTTGATACGAGTGAATGAGACCGGCGGCGCTTTTACAAACTGCCACAAATACTCCTATCAAACACCTCTTCACATTAAACAGATCACATGATCGACCACATCTATCACAACAAACGTCACTGTTTGAGAGCGCAGAAATAGAAGTTTATACAACTATAGATCCATTCAAATACAGTCACAAGACTGACGTTTCTCAAGTTAAAAACTAAAAAACACATTTCACTTTTACTCTTTGACTACTGAAAAACAGTCTCATTTTCTTCTAAAGTGTTTCCATCTGTACCAAAATGTCCGGTGACTCAACAGTAGTTTTCGAGAATAAAATGATGTCTTGATGTATCATAATTTGTCATATTAGCATCATTAAATGTTTAAAACTAGGGCTGTCAAATGCTTAATCGCGATTAATCGCATCCAGAATAAAAGTTTGTGTTTACATAATATATGTCTGTGTACTGTGCATATTAATTTTGTATTTATAAAAACATACACATGCATGCATATATTTAAGAAAAATATAAAAATGAATAAACATTTAAATATAATTTCAATTATTGGTAAATATATCTAAACATTTCCTAAATATATGTAGGCCTACATGTATGTGTTTGTGGTTATAAATTCATTATGAAAAATGAATATGCACAGTACACAGACATACATATATTATGTAAACACAAACTTAAACTGAATGTGATGAATCGTTTGACAGCCCTATTTAAAAGACATCCAGAGCTTTGCATTTAGCTCGATACTGTTCTGCAGAGGATGCAGGTTTGATGTATGTCAAAGACAAACAGAACCATATTCAGTTTAAAAAGTAATTCCAGTAATATAAAAGCATCACTTGTGTTGGAAATATTAAGCGTTCTCCAGAGAAGTAATTTATTTTACATTATTAGACACGCTTCTCAGGAGGCCCAGAGAAATGTCAAAACTATCAGAAAGTGAAACGCACCAGAGAGATTCTGGCAGCCATGGAAACACAGCACAAGATGTTTTGGGTTCCTTGACATTTTCTCTTCTGATTTAAAGACGTTTGCAGGGAAATTACAATTTCACTGTCAAAACAAGAAAGAAAGAAACACAGAGAAAGTGTCTTTATTTTGGACATCTTTACCTCATCCTTACCTCATCCTTACCTTGCCTTTATTCTATTTGATAGTTGTTAGCGATCAATTACGGGACTGTGTGAAGGAATGTTTAGTTTGTTCACATCACACCTGAGAATATCGGCAACATCTGCTAAGACATCATACTGTACTACAAACACATGCAAAACTATTCATATTTAGTACAAAAGTTAAGACGCAGCAGTTTAGTATATGAGATCTGAAAATCTTCCATGTCAGATATATGTTTACCTTTAAGCAATACAACAGTAAAAGTGCAAACTTTTTTTTTGTATGTGATAACCTCACTTTATGTCCTGAGGTTTGATTTTGTTGAAATTCAACAGACACTGGACTGAAATGACCACAATACATCTAGAAATGCTGGTTTAAAATGAAAAGTTGGAGTGGTCTCCGCAGCTGTACTTTCTGTTCTCTCAGGTTAATAC